>BQNB010053759.1:0-39846 GCA_026074375.1 Tanacetum coccineum
TTTGTCAAACCTATATCTAAACGGAGAACTAAGTATTTAATTCAGTTCGGTTCGGTTTTGACAAATTCAGTTCGGTTTTTGCGGTTCTGTTCGGTTTTGGTTTTTTCGGTTGAAACCGAATTCTGCACACCCCTAATGAAAGTAAGGGTGTTAATCAGTTCGGTTATCGGGTTGTTTGGTTTATTCGGTTCGATTAGTTAGATTAATTTTGTTTTCTGGGTATAATTGAAAACCGAACCGGCCGAATTTAAATTGGATTAAACAAAACCAAAAAACGAACCGAATACCGAACCCCATAACTGAAAACCAAACCGAATAACCCGAATTACATAATTTTAATTATTCATTCATTTATTTATATAAATTTTTAGCAAAAAGAAATTTCAAGCTTAAAAAATGTTATTTTTATACTATGAAAGTGTTTTAATATCTTTTCTTTTTTACATAAACAAGGTTTTAAGCCCGCGCGTTGCCGCGGGATGTTTGTCAGGGTGAATTTGGTATACATCCGAAAGTATGTAGAGAATTCTACGTGAATCTGGTGCGAGCCAAAGTCTCACACATAAATGTTAATAGCTCCTACTGTTGAGACATCATACGGCTTTGCGGTCACTCGGTTTTCTTTTGGTCTTCGGGCTCTTTTGGGAACAATGTTCTTTTGGTTGCCTTGTTGCTTTGTTCAATCGCTTCTCCTGGATTTTTGAATTCCTCATTTCTGGTAGACTCGGGAAGAACGTGGACGTTTGTGAGCCTGTAAATTGTCAATAATAAGTGTGTATGTTTCTACGTTTTGCTGGATGTTTGTACAAATTTTGTATTATTAAGTTTTCGCTAATTACATGGGTTTTTTTGTGTTTGGTTTTTTGTTTATGTCACTTGGCGACAGGTTTTAACAGAGAATGGTGTTGTTGATGTTGGTATACCTGTAGAGGTGGGATGTGTTAAATGTCAGTAAGTAGGAACTTTTAGAGGCATGTTTACAGTTATTTTGGTCAATGGGAAACGGGTTTTGAAAATTTTGTACCTGTTAGTGTCTTTAGCGATCTGCTTGTTCCTGTTTCAAAGGAGAACAAACGTGTTAGAAGTTTGATTCTAGGATAGATTGGTGGTTATAGTGGGAATAGTGTCGTACGATATTTTTACCTCTAGTCAGCTTGCAATGGCGTTGTCGCTCTCGGTACTTCGTTTTTGTGTGCCTGCAAACGATAATGAGCTATTAAGTGTGTTGACCGAGTTGTGATTAGGAGACGACATCTCCACTGTCTTCATATCGTGAATTTGGATGCATTAATAGATTTTTTATATATTTTTTATGGCCATAAACAATAAATATATTCGCTAAAAAGTTTATACTATCTTGGTTTTGCCATTGAAGTATCATTAAGCACCAACTGTCATAAATGGGGAAATGCATATGTTCAACTTACAGCGATGTCTTCAAAAGGAGTGTGAGTTCTGTATTTTCAGTATCCTTCTTTGCTGTAAGTGCATTTACCAATGTTGAATAAAGTGTGAATTTTACTAATACTTAGAATGCAAATTGAAATATAAAACGTTGTTATTTTAGGCACCTCACTAAATTAGCTTTCATTTATGTGCCGTCGGCCAACAAACCGGAAACCTTACTCTCGTTCACGTTATGCAATGTATTCTTCCAACTCTGCATATAGACATATAGTAAGTGATCCCAAGAGATGTTACCACTGTTGAAAAAATAAGATTAATAAATGGAATTGATTTGAATACACCATTTGCTCGCCATTATTATAGTTATCTATGGTATGATGCCTGTGAAAAAAAGCCTCCACCTTTTGAATAGCCAGCACAAGAAAGAGTGTCAAACAATACTTCATCAGTCGTGGCTGCTCACACAAATGCATTTAAAAACATTGTCAATAATAATATCGCATGTATGTCTAAACGAAAGAGGCAAATTAGCACTCATGCTTGATAATTTTAGATATGACATCATGCTCACTTATTTAATTCTCATGCTTCAGCTTGTACACACAGTACATGTCGTTACAATTCTCGCTGCCACTCGAAATCACCAATCTGATGACCTCCAACTTCAACGTTCGCATTTGCAAAAAAAGTGTTTATCTCTATAGGTAACTTAACGTTAACCACTTTGACTTTAGAAGAATGTTGCAGCCTCACTCGTAGCCAAACACCATTTTAAATCGAACATTGCAGAAAAAAACACTACATTTAACAAATACGGAAACAGAGTAAACTGAAACCCTTATTCAGCTCATTGCAGAAATATTGCTATCGGTTAGGAGTTGTTAATCTTACCTAAGTCTTCTATCGCTCGCTTCCACGATGTAGAATGTGCGTGTCTTCAGAGTTGCGTATGCATTCAGGATATGGATTTGTACGTCAGTTGAAGTCTTAAATTCTAAATCGTGCTCACCCTTTAATTCCATATAGTCAGACCCTTCTTTTCTTTGGAGCCCCTTGCCTGGAAATGCAATCACGCTTACATTTAGTTCTACATAACCATCCTTATGTGGGTTTCAAAAAATTGTTCAAAGCATTCATATCATTTTGGTTCTACATACAGACTGGGGCAACTAATTATGTATAACTTATAAAGAGACGTGATGTATCAAATAAGAAAGATTCCCTACCCTTTGGTTTAACGCTGTTCGCGCTCACATTCTCAGCTTACACGTTAACAATGACATAAGAACTTATTAGACATTGTTTTTGCATACGTTCAAGAACAACCGTTGGCGTAACTGCTGGCTGACATAAACCTGTATGAGCAACACATTTAGAAACCTGTCGAACAAAATATAAAAATATTGACAAAAGAAAAAATAAATATTTTCTTCACCTTCTGCCGAAGAAACACCTGCGCTTCGATTTTCTTCACTTGTGCAGCATTCACAATAACAGTTAGCATTTTGTAATGGAAGCCATGAGCCTGATGAGCATACCTAGCCGGTACCGGTGAATTTGCATATCTCCAAGTCTATGGTTTCAGATTCTCCTTCAGGTCCTGCAACAGAATATTAACGCCGGCTAAGGAAATTCATCATGAAACGAAGAAAAATGAATTAAACAATTAATGATGATTTTATACATGTTCCAAAGGGGAGAGAAGGATGAGGACATCTATGTTATTATTGGGAGCGTTAATTTATTTGACCAAGTGCAGGGCATTCACAATTTGATTGTGTATCTGTAAATCAATATAAACGTCCTTAAGTTTAATAAGAAAATCGACATTCGGCCCATTTCACTCATACGTTAACATCAAGGTGCCAATGGTGTAAGAGAGAAAAAACAATGCATCTTCTTGACCATATGTTAATTTCCAAACCTATTCAAGTCGACTAAAGCCAAGGTTCAATAAAATCTAGCTGAGGCAGATTTGAAAACTAAAGTACAAATCGGGTAAAGGAACTATTCCTCACAACCTATGGTTGACTTTGTCCTCCTTATAGCGACTAATAATCTATCAGTTTATGGTATTTGGGCATTAGGTTTGAGTGTTAACTTGACATGACGAAATAATTATACGACTTATTAGAAATTGAAACCTAAGATGTACGCATGTTACATGTGAATAGTTTCTTATGCGGTGACACCTTACTTGAATTATCCATGTCTGAAGGATAAAAGCCATATAACTCCTGACGCAAACAATTTACAACATGTACCAAATAGTTGAATCATAAAATATATTAGTGTTTGAAAGGGGTTGGGCCATCGTCAAAAAATCCTCGGACTCGACTATAAAGTTAGTTGAATTACAAAATGTACTAAGCACACAGGCTGTACCATATGTTTAGAGAACTCTTTTTTTCACAGGACCGGTTAAAGTAGGCAAATCACTTTAATTCCAAAAAAATGCATCCATCCACTCTCTATACTACTATTTTTGTTAATAGTATGGAGTCTACAATTTATACACTGGACCCGACACTTGCACTAATAGCGAGAGAAAATAATAATAGACCTAGTTAAAAAAAAGCGTACCTAAATTCAGAAGTGTGAGTTGATATTTAATTTGTTCGGAGAAGAAGATATTCAACTTCACCTGCCTCATTCATGTGGGAATATACACTACCCAAAAGTGATCCATCTACCATTCTCAACTTTGATTTCTAAATTTGACATAGAATTTTACCCGTTACCCTTTCCTTTCGAGATAAACAGCAGACAATATGACCTGTACAACACATTGAATTTTACCCGTTACCAATCCTGTACCATATACTACATTTAGAAAATTGGAAAATTACATTTCGAGACATTACCGATCATTAAAACTTACCTACATAAAGCATTGCCTTTCTGCTAGGGTTGCGGGCGCATCATTGATGATTACATTAGCAACTTCGAGTCGATATTATAGCTCCATATCCTAAACAATGTATACGAATATAAATTTACCTTCTTAGCTTTTCGAGAAGATCGTAAGCTTAAAAAAGAATAATCCAATTGAAACACCACAGATAATATTATGTAAGTAAAACTAAGGCCAAATTCTGCCACGCTAGGCCACAGACGATCTCAGCCTGTCAAGGCCTAGTCATCACATCCTGTTACAACCCATGCTATCACACGTGGTTGGTACATGTGTAAAGCCACATAGACATTAACTAAAAGAAAACACATCAAACGCATAGACAATATCACCAAACTGAGCCGGTGACAATCTCTGCCATCCTTCTAAATTTGTCACAGAGAACAAGCCACGGCCTAGATATTTCAAAGTTAAACGTCATCGCCAGCCCAAATCAACAACGGCATCACCATAAACGGCGAATGGCAACATGAGATAGGTGAAAACGAGTTGATTCATCAGATTACAGGCGAGAGCTTAGTACGGATTTCGAAATGTATTCCCGTTTGTTAAGTGACTGGTCATCATACTTATATAGTTTTTGTTCCCTGTAAAACATTAACGGATATTCTCTAGACAAATAAATAGAATATGCAACTTATCAGCTATTTTTAATATGTACTTAGCAACTATTTGATTTTGTGAACACATGGTTTAAACTAATCTGGATGAAGCTATCAATAATATCTGGCAAAACATATAAGCATCGAAAAGGTTAACTGAATGCTATTAAAACATGAAATCATAGATTACTTTAATGTTGTATTAGTTTTAACTTACTTTACAAAACATCTTGTTGCATACTTGTACTTTTGTTAGGAAGCAGCTCTAAACTGCAATTACGAAAACGTCCATTGAACATCATAGAAACAAAATGAGTTTAGACCTGATTTACGGAGCTTAATTCTGCGGGGACTATATTCAAAGTCTGCGGGGCGTCTCATGAACTTGAATCCAGCTTATGTATCTCTATCAATCGACAAAGACGGTAAGTATGAGGCTCAGAGAGGGTAGTAGTCGAGAAAAAGAGGATACGTCTGGCATGGTTGCAAACCTAATAGGTTGTCATGCCAAGTTGCGGACAATCGCGGCTTTAACCGAACCCATTTAAACTTATCACAGCCTCGTTAACAGTGATTGCACAACATCACATGTAAAGCTCAATCAAGAGAGCCAATAAAAAAGATTACAATTTCGCTCGCCATGATGAATAACAAACGAAAAAATGCGAAACATCGCATATTTTAGGACATTATATACAATATGCAATAACAGGTCACCAACACGACCATATTTTGATTCATTGCAGTTTTCACAGAAAATAGGGCCTTGGCTGCAAGCTTAGTAAGCTTGCCTCGCCAGAAGGTCAAGCCTAGCTGACCGACTCGCACATTTATTGTTTCTGGCCATTAAACACTACGTAACATTTATAGTTAAATAATGTCCTTTTCAGACGGCCCAATTTCATAGCAGCAGCTAATAACCGTAGTGCATACACATTGGGAGGTATAGACAACAAATTTAATCATTTGCCACCGCTTGGCTTCTAATGTAATTATATTTGCCCCGCCATGGCTGCAAATGTAACACTTTAAACCTGTTGAGCAAATTCAACACAAACATGCCAAAAACCCCTCAACGCATTTGCGTGGCTGCGAGCTTAAAACACTCTGCAAATAATGTCAGCATTGGCCAAATTCTGCCACGCCAGGTCACGGATGACGATCTCAAGCATGTCATCGCCTAGTAATTCACAGACTGTTTAACCCTGCTATCGCACGTGATTCGGTACATGTGTAAAGCCATATAGACATTAACTAAAAGAAAACACATCATACACATAGACAATATCACCGAACTGAGCCGGTGACAATCTCTACCATCCTTCCAATTTTCACAGAGAACAAAGGCCGGCCTAAAATATTTCCAAAGTTAAACCGCTCATCGTCAGCCACCAATCAACAACGCCACTCACCATAAACGGCGAAAACGATGAGATTGGCGAAAAACCGAGCTCCTCTTTCAATCAACGCTTTCTGGGCGGGTCTTCTTTATTATAAAGGCAAAACACCAAAATTATAAGTATGACAAACCGGTTATTACCTCAATCCTAAAATCATTATTCTGTGTGCGGCTGTGGAGTTGCTGAGGCAAGCGATTCTCGCCCTCTGGCATCCTTCTAGTATCCACAAAATCGGTTCCAAGATTTTTACCCGCAGATAATCACTAAGAGTGCTCAACCCATAGCTAAACAGAAGGGTCAATCCGCCATGGCTACAAATTGAATTATTTGCCCCGCCAAAATGCGGATAACTTCCCCTTTACATGGATTTTCGAACATCTGTCAAAACCAAAACAAAAACATGTTGAACATGCAATAACTAAATCTTAAAAAATACCCTAACCCTAAGTAATAGAAGAGATAAAAAAAGACTTAAATCGAAAAAAAAATACTAACCCCAGAAGTAGCAACAATCGTAACAATCACGCAAAAACAAAACCCCCATCGAATTGCCACTCACATCGTTCACATCGGAACCTCACAAAATGTGAAAACACAATATGTTAGAGGCACAAAACAAAAAACCCCTCATCGAATGCAATCACATCGCCAACCACAATATATTAAAGAGAGAGAGAGAGGCATGATCGTTTAGAGAGAGAGACGGTGATACCGTCTATGCGTTTGATGTGTGTGTTTTTATGAATGTGTATGTGGCTATGGACACGTAGCAACCACGTGTAAGGAAAATTTGTTATTAAATCTCATGGGTTTTCCGGTAGGGTAAAACGGGTTTTCAGGTGGGTTTTTAAACAAACCGTTATTTATATAAATTTTTAGCAAAAAGAAATTTCAAGCTTAAAAAATGTTATTTTTATACTATGAAAGTGTTTTAATATCTTTTCTTTTTTACATAAATATATAGAAAATATATATGTTTATATGAATTTAGTTTTCGGTTTAGATTGCCAAAATCATAACCGAACCGAAAACCGAATATTTAATTCGGTTTAGTTCGGTTTTTGGTAAATTCGGTTCGATTACAAATTTAATTCGGTTATTTTCAATTCGGTTCGGTTTTCGGTTTTTAATTTATTCAGATATTACCCGAATAATAAACACCTCTAAATGAAAGTTGTCGATTTGGTCCAGCCTAAAAAATCGCACGGTTATAAAACCCAATCTTAAAAGGCTGGGCCCAAGACCTATCTATCTGTCTCAAGTCTCAACAGCATGCTTAATAATCTTTTTAATAAACTTGGCAAGCAATTTTTTCCTAAATTTAGTACATAAAAAATCGTATGAGTGTATCACTAAAACGCGAATATACATAAGTACTCATTGATGAGGTATAGTCTCCTCCGGAGCCACAGAAGGAGAAACACAACTAATTACCCTTGCTAAACTAGCACGGCCTAAGCCAGACACGTACCCCGTAGAAGCCGATATGTCGAAGGACATATCAGGTCCGAAGTCACTAGTGCCGTGCCGGAGGAGCAAAACCTAAGGACAACCTGACAAGTAGTGTACTAGTCTAGACCACTGTCCTTAGGCTGCAAAGAGGAAGTACCAATCCAACGACTGCCTCGCTGACCCTTTACGACAACCACCATTCTCATGTCATCAGGTAAGATGCGAGTAGTATAAAGAGGGGAACCCATTCCCTCGAGAAGCAACAACACACACACACTCCGAACCATACCTCTATCCTTACATTCTCTCTCCAATTATCTCATACCACCCATACTTACTCTCATGCCGGAGTTGGTCCTAGACTAAAAACTCGAGGTAAGCTAACGGTGTTCTTTCTTAATTTCAGCTAGGATACGAAGGAACAACATCCAGAGGAGCAAAGCTGAACCCGATAATCACAAAGATTGAGGCCCATTTGCTAAGCCCAATAGGCCCACGCAAATTTGCTTTAACATTGGCATCATCTATGGGACCCACATTTTAATCTACTTGAACTAGAAGAAGGTGAACCCATGGTTGACTCGCAACCAGGAAGGAAAGAAGTCCAAGGGGTTGGGGAGGAAGGTACAAGAACGGGTTCACGGGAAGGACCCTCCGAATCTACTTAGTTAGCACAAACAACTCCTTCTTCGGCTTTCATCAAAGAAAACATTGATGAGTTAAGAATAATGATCAAGGAGCATGACCAACAGACAAAGACAAAGGCGACCCCAAAGAAGCTCACCTATGATAATTCCAAAGAAGAAGGGTCAGAAAGCTCCAGTATAAAAGGCCTATCTGAGCGATCCTCCAGAATAGCCGGGACACGAAGCAAAACTCGTTCCTCTAGGAAGAGTCTGAGAAGTTTGTCCCGCAACAAAACACCATCCCGCTTAAGAAGGTCTTAAAGGCTGAGGAGCAGGAGCAGGTCCAAATCAAAAGCCAAAGAAGGAGGAACCAAGTCTAGGACGAGAAGATCTGGGCACAAGGAGACAAGTTCTTGTTAGCCTTAAA
This sequence comes from Tanacetum coccineum, assembly GCA_026074375.1. Lineage (NCBI taxonomy): Eukaryota > Viridiplantae > Streptophyta > Magnoliopsida > Asterales > Asteraceae > Tanacetum > Tanacetum coccineum. The sequence goes on from BQNB010053759.1 coordinate 8,829, forward strand.
ATATTAAGTCTAACAAGGAAAGTCACCGTCAACATTTATGTAGTGTCGGTCTTACGTATTAGGAACTTTGTAATAAATGTAATAGGCTAGTAGTTATGGACCCGGGCTCGAGGTTTAAGCTAATATTGTATACGTTATGGGCCAAAGCCAACCAAAGCCGAGCTCGGCCCATCCTTTTAGAAAACCCTAGGAGATCCTATCCTTAGGAAGTCTATAGACACCCCTCTCCTCATGTGGAGAGGGGGTTGGTGTTTGCATTCTCTTCTTTCTTATAATACATTCCTCCTTCCACTTCCTCTCTTTTTCTCGCTAAAACTCTTTCTCTTTCTATAATTTCCTATCTTTCTTATGTGAAATGAAGTAATATTTGGTCCTACATGTGGTATCAATCGCCTCGGGTGGCTTTGACTTGTGTTTTTGTAGTTTAAAAAGTTTTTAAAGGTCACGTTTTTTAAGGGGTGTTTGGTTCGGTTGAATTTTAAGCAAAAAATCATCTTTTTAAGCTTTGTTTTCAATAAAGCTTGTTACTTTTTTGTTTATTAATGTGTTAAAAACATTTTTAGATCAAAAAGTTTGAATCTTTATGTGTTTCAAGTGATTTTTGGTCTCGTTCGGTTGGTAACAAAAGGTGCGAACCACCTTAGTGAAGAAATTGTGCGAACAATATCGGTTATACAAACTAGTGATCCTAGCTTTGTTGCACGAGAGTACTCAAAAAACGTGCGAACCACATTTAAATAAAAAATAAACGAACCTTATTTTTTTTATACGAGCGAACCTTGAATCAAAACAAAATTCTTTTAACACTGAACGGCCAAAAAGATAGAAATGACCGAATGAGATGAAAAAAATAGTCACCGAATGTTAAAACTAAGGTGGTGTTTGTTTTTTCAGAAATGCCTCTTAACAGTATCTTAATCTGACTCATTTAGACGCGGTTAGACATTTAGGTCATTAAGACTGTTTGTTTTTTTCAAGTCATTCAGAGGCAGCAAGAGGCAAGCAGTGTTAAGAGCGTTTGTTTTTTTCTGACCATTAAGAGGCAGCTAGAGACATAAACCTCTTACTGAATTAGATGTGGAGGGGGTGTCTTAACACCTTTTAGTGTCTTTTTTCTTATTTTTTGTGTTTTTATTTTTTTCTACTTTGTTATGATTTTTTTTATTTTGGCGTTTTTTTTCATTTCTTGATTTTGTTTCTTGTTTCACCTTTGTCTTTTGTATTAAAAGTATTAAATATAATCACCGTATATGTTTTGTTAGATAAAGAGTGTATAAGATGATATGTGTCAATTCATATTTTGTTCAAATTGAAGGGTACGGTTTTAGACTCATACATCTAAATTCTAACGCGACTCATTTAGTTAATCGTTTTAAGAAGTTCAATTCAAACTTTAAATTGATTATATTATAATATTTTTTTTATTTAATGAAGTTTATTTCTTGTGTGAATGCAATTATTTTATATTTAAATTGTAAAAACTATAGTTTAACACATCTAGACATTTTTATCAAAACAAACAGTTTTATTTCATCCAGATTCAGATTTCTCAACCACTTATTCAGATTAAGATGGTAATCAGATTCAAACTTTTCTATCGAATATTCAGATTCAGATGTGCGAATCAGATTCAGATTCATAGCCTCTTAATAAACAAACAACACCTAAGTCTCACTGAATCTGTTATACAAAAATAGGGGTGGCAATTTCTGACCCGACACGAAACCCGACCTGAAATCAACACGAAAATTAACAGGTTCGGGTTGAGTCTAATATATTTCGATTCGGGTTTGGGTTGACCCATCTGACCCGTTTATTAAACAGGTTAGGTTCGGGTTGTGAATAAATAAACGGGTCGACCCGTCAACCCGTTTAAGATTTCTTTCTTAAATTAAAAATTACTAATATTTTATTATATGTGTTAAATGGGTTAAGCGGGTCGACCCGTAAACTTGTTTAACTTGTTTAACTCGTGTAATGTGCCAACTTTTGTATATAAAATGGGTTAACTGGGTCAACCCAAAACCCGTTTAAACTATTCAACTCATGTAACCTATTTAACCCATCAACCCAAGTATTTATACGGGTTAACTGGGTCAGGTTCGGGTTATGTGTAAATAGGTTAGGGTTGACATAGCTGACCCGATTATTTAAATGAGTCAGGTTGGGGTTGGGGTTTTCTGACCCTCCAACCTATCAACCCGACCCGAATTGCCACCCTATACAAAATGAAAGCAGTGAACAACATCTTAAATTTTAGGAAAGGAGTGTTCTAACACAACTGGCATAGTAGCGCATTTGATTTGTGAGTTGGAGTTAAAGATTTGTCTACCAGACCCGGGTTCGATTCCCACTTTTGGCATTAATCTTTTATATAAGCAGGTTCACAGGTCAGAGACCCAGTTCAGCAAACTAGGGGTCTTCGAACCAGGTCAGTGATCGAACTAGGGGTCATCGAACCTGACAGATCACCGAACCAGGGTTCACCGAACCTGTTACCGAACCAGTTCATTGAACTGGTTCACTGAACAAGTCCAACAAACCAGTTCACTAAATTAGTTCACAAATCGAACCTGGTCAAAACAAGTGAATCAGTTCAGTGAACCTCCAACATTATTTCAAACTTAATCCCCTTCATGTGAAAGTATTTACTAACTTCGTCCTTGGTTCATTAAAAAGCATAACGAGTGTTATATTCTTTCAAGTTTCAACCTTTCTCGTTAAAGAATTATTTCACTATTAGTCCTTTTTAACCAAACACTCAAACAATTGATAAAGTTTACAACTTTAATCCTCAAACGTCAAATAATTCAAAAAGTTTGTATCTTTTTCAAAGATTTCAAACAACAACACACCACAACACAAATCTTATATGCTTAAGATCCGTAATTCATTTCACAATTCCGATTTCAATGGATACGAAAGATACTTCTTCATGTACGGATTCAGAAGAAATTGAGATGCAAAGACTTTAAAAGAAAGCAAGTATATTGAAAGGTAGTTGCATAAACGGTCTTAGAGCACTTAAATCAAAACTCACATGTTTTTCACGAAAATATGTACAAGGCGTCACTGAAAGTGACTTTAAACGTGTATTTAGTCATATATTTGGAAAAGACGTTGACACATTTACAAGAACGATCTCTCAGAACATGGGTACACTAGAAACACAACTTACCAAAGAAACAGTTCATCGGTCTAACTACCAAATTGCTTTCAGAGTGCTTAAAACACCATTTGAAAAATCTTCACCTCAGTGTTAATAAAGTCTTCAAATTTCGAAGGTACATACTCAAGAAAGGACTTTTAAGCATACACTAGAATGAAACCTCAAGACTTCAAAGAAAGATACTCAAAGACTTTGATTTCATTCAGAAGTATATGATTGAATCAATATTTTATGACAAAGAAATTGAGCAACAAATGAATGCAAAGAAGTTGCAAAAACAAGGAGAGGTTGATATGGATAATGCATTGGACGCTAGTCCAGTTTTTACTGAAAACAGTAGGATAGACTCTAGGGAAAAGCATGAAAGCTGCAGATCTGGGAACGATAACAACTCAAGAAACAAAAAGAACAGTTCAGGGATTGATTACAATAGCCCAAGGAATGAAAGCAGCGACTATGGGAAAGAAAGCAACAGCTCTGGGAAAGTAAGCAGCCAGTCTAGGAATGAAACCAGCAATTCTGAGAATGATACAGATGTTGATGCTACATATATCACACCTTCCTATGACACAGCCAATGACTGAGGTGCCATATATTGCTAAATATAATGTGTTTGCTGTTGAAACTCAACATACTGACCAACCTGAAAACATGAATGACACATCCTTGATAGAAAAGGCTGATAGCAATACCACACCTGATTCATCAAATATGTGTAATAATGAATTCAAGGATGACCAGAATGCTAATGATCATGAATATGAGCATGTCGTGCTTGCTAACTTAATTGCTAATTTAAAACTTGATACTGATGAAAACAAAAAGATTCAAAAGCAATTAAGGAAAGCAAATGCAACACTCACTCATGAATTGAATGAGTGCAAATATGCTCTTAATAGTCAAATGACATTCGAGATAGATGCAGAAGTGCACTTCATGACCAAGATATTGAGCTTTAGAGGTTCAAAAAGTATAAAATATGTGAACTTGAAAAAGAAGAGGTCGGACGTAAATACAAAGAAACTATTGGTTTATTAGCTCAGCAGAAACATGATTCAAACGAAGCTTTAAAAACACAAGCTTATGAAACTTTTCAACTTAAAAAGAAATAGGATGAGTTAGTACACCATAGTTCTTTAGAACATACAAGATATGACCTTCTTCGGAAAGAAAAAGAACAATTAAAAAGGGATTTCAAAATAAGTCAAGAAAAAGAGATTGAAAAATTGATTGCTTTGGAAAACCAAGTAAAGTTTTAAATGACATTGTTTATAAAACCGATCAATTTGTTCAAACCATTCATATGCTAGCTCCTAATTCGAGTTTGTCTTATAATGGTAGACCAAGCTTTGTAAATCCTAAGTACCTTAAGAAAGCTCAATCTGAAAACCCATGTTTGTATCATGTGCCATATGATAAACAAGATCTTGCGAACATATTTGCACCTAATTGTGATGAGACACTTCTTCTTGAGCAAGAGAGTAGATCAAAATTAGATAAAGAGTTAATTAAAAAGTATGACTACACATATCAAAATAGTCTTTACGAACTTTTTACTCCTCAAACACATAAATCTCTTGATCAGTTGTATTTTTCCAATGAAATTAGAATGAAAATGTGGAGAAAATCTTTTGTTAAATACAAGCCTAATATTGTGAAAAACATAGGTTTTTTGCTTGCTCAAGCTTCCTTTAGTAAGAGTAGACACGCATTTAATTTGGTTTTACATAACATTACTAATTTCAAAACCATTGTTGACATGGATTGGCAAAAAGGATTGGATAACAGATGGCAACAACCAATTACTCATGAGATCAATATGCTTGTGCAAAATCTTTTAATGCCTCTAGTGGCAAAGACAAAAGCAAATGCTAATGAATTTAAAAGAGCTCTTAAAGAAGAAATGTTTGATGATTTACAATACGTTCAATCACTTGAAAAAAAGGTTGACAAACTTGAATATGAAAAGGCAGAATTTTCAAATGAATATGATCTACTCTTGCAAGAATATGTTTCAAAAGACATCATGTGGGCTATTCTTCGTTCTTTTGATAATATTGATGAACAAACATAAATGCAATGTTTGTATTTAGAGAAATATCAAGAATGTGAAAATCTTGAAATTGAGCTTTCAAAGAGTAAAACACAACAAATAGACAAACGTTTTGCAAGTCTAGAACAACATTGTACTGAACTTAAACTTTCTTTGCAACATGAAAAGGAAAAGAATGTTTGTGAAAATTCTTAGATAAAGCAACCTTTCACATCAAGTAATAAGGAAAACTCTTTGAAAGAGCAAAATGATTCCTTAATTACTGAACTCAACCGTAAAACGCTTAAAATAAGTGACTTGAAAGCTCAGCTACAAGATAAGACGATTGTAAACGCTGAAATGCGTGAACGTTGGAACAAAATGAAAGGTAATGGTGTGGATACTAATTCTGGAAAACCATCAATATTAGGGAAACTGCCTTTGTAACTAGTCAGAAATCAACAAGTTGTAAGACAACCGATTGCGTTTAAATCTGAATGATCTTCATTTTCAAAAACACGATTTGCCTTCCAAGTTGGTGTGACAAATGATTTGACAAAACCAGTCACTCTACATTCTTGGCCTCAAGTTAGAAAAACTTCCTTTTCTAAGCCTTATCATGTGAATGCACCTGGCCCTTCTAGGAATAAAATAAAGAATGTGTCATTTCAGTCACCAAAGGAATCTGTAGGTTCAAATGACATGGTTCATAACTATTACCTAGAGTAATTTAAGAAAATGGTACAACTTGAGAAAGACAGCTTTAAATTCAAAACCTAGTGTGATTACTCCTGCTATAATATCATACACTGCTAATGGTAGCAAACCAAAACCTAGGAATTCTTATCAACAACCTAGGAATTGGCCACCATCCATAAGTATTCGTGTAACAAACAAAGTTGTTCACATAGCAGAAACATATAGGAATCATAAGCCTTTCTTGAAGTCAAATGACTTGGCATGTCCTACATGCAAAAAGTAGAATGCAAATCACGATGCGTGCATTATGAAATACTTCTCTGAGGTGAATTCTCGTGCCTCTGCACAAAAAAAGGATGCACAATCCCATAAGACAACGAAGAGATATATACCCGTAGAAAAGAAAAGCGATGCTAAGAAACCTGTCAGACAGATCCCTACAGGACAAAGGTTTTCTCCAACTAAGTCTTCCGCTGTATATGTGAAAATAACGCCTCATAGATATGGTCTTGCATGGAAACCAACGGATATAATCTTTACTTATGTTGGTCTTAGGTGGATTCTTACTAGGAAGACTATTGAAACTTGCCTCAACACGAATGATAGTGCTTTACCATTAGGAAAGGAAACATGCACTCCTAACATTGTTATTTGTGCCAACTCTTCTTCTTTGAGTGCAGGTACCGCAATGGCTTTCGAACCCATTTCTTCAAAGGGTTCCACAAATGTAAGTATCATACCATCTTCTACACTTGTTCAAACTTCAATTTTTGATTATATCAAAAAAGCTTCAGAAAAACAAAATACAAAAATAAAAAATCTTCAAAAAGAAATTACAAAAATAGAAAATTTCCAAAAACCAAAAACAAAATTAAAAACTGAATAAAATGCCAAAAAGAATCTTCTCGACATGTCTCTTGGCATCGATAATATTTACGTACTTAGAAATGTCGATTAATATTGACACGAGTATGTAAATAAAGTTCAAACAAGAGTTTAAATGCTTTCAAAACATGTCATTTCTAATTTCTCTAATGGCTTATGTACACATCAGTACATAACCCAAAATTCAAAGAAAGGAAAGTATATCTTTAAAGATAACTTATCATAACAACGGGAAGAGCAATCTTCTCGGTTTTGAGCTATTTTCACAAAACATTCGAAGTTTTGAGCTCAAGATTATGACTTCTGATTACTTCTGATCAGAACTCGGTTACAAAAAAAGAAAAGTGTACGTTTCAGTGCGCTTTATCTTTAAAAAAGAGAAATCTGCTTCATCCTGAGCATTTTTTCAAAAATCTTCTTCCTCGGGACATATGACTTCTAAGTAAATATCAACTTAGGACTCGTTCTTCAAATAAAGGAAAGTGTGCACTCATGTACATTTATCCTCACAACGAGAAGATAACAACTTCTCTGACTTGAGCTGACACAAAATGTCAAATCAAAGACATTCAAATTCTTTAGAGCTCAAGTAATATTGGTTTTCAAAACCGTTGAACGCAATTTTTCATGAATTTCTCAAAAGGTTATTCAAAATCTTTCAAAATTGTGTGTTCAACACTCCCTTCTCACAAACCTTTTAAAAGTCGAATCATTTTTTATAAATGGATCAATTTTTAAGGGGGAGCTTTTAAAACCAAGTTTTAATGCTTTTAGACATATTCTCTAAATGTCTATTTTAGTGTGTCTAAAACATTTTAAAATGTTTAAACAAGTGAATAATCTTAAATGTCAAAATAGTTATTGACGAGTGTGTATATATCGACAAACGCGTCAGCGATCAAAGCTACATCCGGTCTAGAGAAATCAAAAACCGCGCTAGTAGCCGAGTGACCATCCGTTGTAGATATAAATACACTTTGACATAACTAGCTTTCTTATTTTTGTTTAAAACATATAAAAATGGCTCAACATCGATTTCACATGGAATTTTCAATGTCATATCCCAATATTTTCAATTGGTGTCATAATTTACAATTGGTGTTAACATTTGATTAATTGGTGTCATATGTATGAAATTGAGGGAGAGCAAGAGAAAAATGTTCCATTAATTCATGCGATATATAATTGGTATTATTTTTCTCCCTATGAAACTTTTTATGTCTCAAGTTTTAATCAATTGGTATAAAAATACTAAGAGATTTATTATTTTCACAGGGAGAGAAACTTGATTAAAATGTGATCTAAGGACTCAAGAGTTTAAGTGCAATTAACTCTTACCTCCATGTGCCAAAACAATTTTGAATATCGATGCACATGTGTAGGGGGCATTTCAAAAAAATGAAACTCTTAGAGTGTTAAACGTTTTGATCTATATCAAACACTTTGATTGATTTTCAAATTGGTTTTATAGTTCGATCACTATACCCAACAACCAATTCACTCAAGACGTCGATGAAGTCATAAGGTGGTTAACCCTTTACCAAAAAAAAGGTGGTTAAGGTTTGGTATAAGTTCGATAATCCAACCAAAACCGGAGGGATCTACCCAAGGACACTCCATAGTTAGAAATAACAATCCTTAGGTATGATGTGGAGATGAATGAGAAAAGGGAATTATGTTGAATAAGACATAAGTTATCACCGAAACAATCACAACATGGTAATAGTAATGACTTCTTGGTAAACATTAAAGCGGTTGAAGAATGAAAAAGAAATGAATGGATAAAGGGTGAAATGAAATAAGCCCTCCACACAACTTTAGGCAAAAACCGGGTTAATACATATTCTATCAAAATTACAAAGATGATTATTGGTATTAAAGAAAGTCATCATAGACCCAGTGATGCAATGCACAACCCTTCCTAGTCATTCAAGTTTCTCTCAAAAGATTCGTGTCTCATTTTTCATGGAGATACACACGTTATCTGTTAACATATCACTCTGAGATTGTTGATATTGAATAGGTGGCAGTCAACTCCAGCCTCCGAGTACTTAAACCAAAATACATAAATTGAGTCTAGATCCAAGAGATCAAAACATGAATCTTGTTAGGACATAATTCTAAAATACATTTGTTGTTCACAAACAAAGAATAAAAGTTATAACAAAGAGTCCTACGCATTATCATCAGATCTTGCCAGAACATTCAGAGTGATACTCTTTAGTATTTCACATTGAAGAATGTAAATCCTTCGAGTGTCAACATCAAACAGAACTGCGGTAGGTGACATGGGAAATCTTATAAAAGATCAAACATGTGATAACTGGAAACCCAAAGTGGTTCAGGAGAATTGACAAAGCCTTTACTTGTTGATGTTTACTTCACAGTTTACTTCAATAGCTCACCTATATTTGTTGTTATTCTATCTCGAATGGGAATCTGGATTTAGGAACAGCTGTGGAATATCGAAAAGCTTCGTTAGCATCTTTAGACGTATCAATTTTAAGATAAACCACATTTCAAGCTAGAAAACCTGTTAAGGAGATTCATTTCATGAATCGAATCCTAACGACGTAGGTACATTAATCATACTATCAAACGGTCCTCACGGAACCAGAGGTTAAAGTTACCAAACGTTGAGGAATGCACGAGACGTTCTTCCATATCTGTGTTTATTTGCTAACCCATACATGTAAGTAACAAAAGACGTAACTACCTCAAATCCAACAAAGTCAATATCATCGCTACATGTTCATTTTCAAACTTCAAAGAGTCAAACGTCAAAAATGAAAGCTCAGATCAAGTAAAGATACTCTTTCGCAACTCTGATAATCAAGATCTTCCTCAAAGAGATCAAGCACATAACTACAAAGTGGATCAAGTCAAAATAACCACTTTGAAGAAAGATGTAAAAGAGGAGATTAATTGCTTTCAAGACAAGTATGAACATGTTGGCCGACAAGTGATGATGAAAGATTTAAAGATCTCGGAACTCAAAGTCCAAAGACAAAGGCTCAAGATCAAAGATCATAAAACATGATGGAACAAAGTCTACTACAACAAAGTTCAAGACCAAGACACAAGACTAAAAAGCTTAAAGTCAAAGAAAGAGATGACCTCTCCTTTGGGGGAGATTGATAGCTGATGACATTAAATAACGTCACTTTATAGCATCATTTATCCCATGTAAATAACCTATTTTGCATGATTATTGCAAAAATTGTTACTTAATCGTTTATATTTGAGAATTGCAGTAATTATGGAGTACTTGGTGAAGATTAGCAAAAAGGCATGCATTCTGGAGCTTAAACGAAGACATTTGAAGATACTGACTCTGACATCCTATACGCCGTATCCATCAAGGAAGATACGGCGTATCTGTGCCTGCACTTCACAAAAGACCACAAATGAATAAAGATCAATACGCCGTATCTATAACACCCCGTGTTTTCAGGTTATTTTACGACGTCATTTATTTCACTATTTATTTTTAGTCTTGTACGCGTTTGCTTTTAATTTTAATCGTTATGTTAAATCGCGTAAACTAAAAATTGTCATTGAATGTAAACGGGCATCAAACAATTAAATGTTTACGTCAAGCAAGTGTTAGATAATTATTTGGAGGATAATTATTAATTTTGCACATTTTATTTTTATTGGTTATGTAAAGTATTTATGTTTCGCGATAAAATACATTTAGGCATTCACGGAACCACCAAAACTTATCTACGCTTCAACAAATACCCATTATTATACCCATTACTCAAAGCTTTATAAAACATCACCTATGTTTACCATGTTAGCCGAATTTTGCATAAAAGAACCCAACTAGAACATACACTTTACAAGTATACTCATTATACTTAACCTATACATCTTATAACTACACATAATGCTAGAAATTTAACACAAGATATCAAAGATTGTCCTAGCCCTATCCCTCCCCTAATTTTTGAATGCAATAAGCTCCCCAGGGGACATAGAGCACATAAAAACTCTACTAGGACTTGTACAAACACTATCACTTATCACACTTAGTACCATGACTAGTAAACTTGACCAAATGTTCTCCTTAATTCCCTCCCCATGTTTCACTAAGTCATGACTTTCCTAATAGTGTTATTGACTAGCTTGATGTATAAATACATGCATAACAAGAAGAGATATCACATACACTCATTTCTTTAAGTGAAAACTCACACGAACTCTCTTTCTCTCCTCCCCTAGCCCACGACTAAACACAAACACACATAAACAATCCATACAATTTTATTTACCAAGTATTCAAGTATTCTAACATCATATCTAAGGTATTCTAAGGTGTATTGAAGGCTTGGTTTAGTGTTTAAAAGGGTTAATCAAGAAAAGTTCAAGATTATGGTTTCTTTGGAAGTTAGGGTTTTCAGTCTTGGGTTTTGATTCTAAACTAGGGTTTAGAACTTGTTACTCTTTATCATACTTCATCCTAAGGTCATCTAAAAACCATACCCTCTTTACATTTGTGATTTTATGTGTATATGATGTTTATATAGTAAATCACCATCTTAAAAATATATTAACATGTGAAATGGATTTTTACACTTGATCATGGTTTGATATACTTTGTGTTGATCCCACTTGAATGGATCTTGAATTCCTTAGCTTGTGTAAGGTTTAGTTATGCAAGATAAATCCTACACAACTTATGATAGAAACTTTGTTTGATAATACTAAAGATTATGCAGAATCTAATCTTTAATATAAGAAGAATTCTTCAATGAAACAGTAACACAAGAACACAATTTAATTCAACAATAAAAGCTCTAATATTATTATTACAAATAATATGAATACTCTCCTAGTATTAGGGTTACAAAACTTTGAAGCTATAAATAACTCTATGAATGACTCATTTTTTATACATAGAACTTTATGCCCTAGGTCCTCCTTTTATACACCAAGAAAGTCCTAGTCGATTTACAATATATTACAAAAACTTAGAATATTCTTAAAGATCTATTCTATAAATAATCAATCTTGATATTTAAGCAATCTTTATCTTCTCTAAGCAGTCTTTATCCTTTCAGCAGTTGTAATCTTTCAGCAGTTGTAACTTTGAACCAACAACATTAACTCTGAACACTAGTAGTAGTAACTTATACACCAGCAACATTAACTGTGTACAAGCAGTAGTAACTACTTAGAATATTTTCTTCAATCTTCACCAGCAGTACTAACTTTACTCTAGCAGTACTAACATATACTAGTAGTAGTAACTAGCAGTACTAATATATACTAGCAGTACTAAGTTACACTAGCAGTACTAAGTTGCACTAACAGTAGTAACTAAGTTACACTAGCAGTACTAACTACTTAGCATATTTTTCCTTAAGATTACTAACAGCACTAATTTATGCTTAGCAACAGTAACACAAACCTTAGCATCAGTAACTCTAAGATCATCAAGAAGTCTTTTAATCCCAACAATCCTCTCCTAAACTTTATATTTATCTTCAAAATCATTAAGTTTCTTCATTAAAAGCTTCATTAATCACCAGGAGGATGCTTCTAAACACTTCATTGATTCTTGAGTTGCGTTGTGATGAGCTTAAGAAGCTGATAACACATTTCATTCAAATGATCAGCTTGCAGCTTCTTATTCAGCATATTTGTGATTGTAGCAGGTGTAAGGGGATATTTCTTCTCTACCAACATAAAGACATGCACATTTTGAAACCACACAAAGTGTACTCCACAGGAATCAAATAGCTTCCAAACCAACACTTTACTTTCTCGTAGATTCCTCCACACTGCATATTTTACATGATGTTTAAACATTGTCTTTAGATCACCCCATAGCACTCTCTTATAGCCCTCCTCTGTCTTTGTATACCCATGCTTAGCTTTAACCAATTTCCATAGGGTTTTTAAATCTTCCTTGTCAAAGCTTCGAAGCATCTGAATAAAGGCTGAGTACCTCCTTGAACTTCCATCAGCTCTTATAATTTGATAGTAGCTGATCTTTCCCTCTTTAACAATCTTCCAGTCAACAATGCTTGGAGGTTTAGTAGCTAGAGGTATAGCATCAACTGCTACTTCCTCTTCATCAAGAACAATTGTTATGAGCTCTTTTATCTTAGCTGCTTTCTGATCATCATCCATCTTTTACTTCTTTGCATTTTCTTATTCTAGCTCATCTCCTGCTCTTTTTGAACTGCTTTCTTCTATTCTCTCACTACCTTTTGCTTTGACTTCACTACCTTCAACTAAATCTGTGTCCATATCTACAAATGTGCTTACCCTTTTCATAGCTTTGTCAAATAATTCTTGAATATTAGCAAAGGACTTGTTCTTTAAGTCTTTGGGCTTCCATCCTGCCATATTCTTCAGGTAAGTACACATAATACTCCTTTGTTGAGCTCTTGCAGGTGGCATGTTCCTCTTTTCTTCTGCTCTCTTAGTAGCAAAGTGCTTCTTTCTTTTCTTCAAGAGTTGTACAAAAAAGTAGACTTCTCTTCAATTGTTAACTCCTTCTTGTTCTTCTGCTTGCATTTGTTTAGCCATTTGATAATCAGCATCAATCTTTGCTTGAATATCATTCCATTCTTCAATCAAGGCTACATTGGCTTCATATTTTTCCTTTGCAAGCCTCACTTCCTTATCAAATTCAGCTTGTAATCTTATAGCTTCTTGTTCATCAAAGCTGATTTGATATTTTCTTCTTCATCTGTTAAAAGTTTTACGTTCTTAAACCATTATACCTTTACCCTTATCCTTTAAAGGAATTGTTGTTGTTGTTATTGATTCACTTGGCTCTTGAAGAAGAATTCCTTTAGTAGTTGTTGTTGTAGCAGTAGTAACCTTACTTTTTAATTCTGTATGTGCTCGATCCAAAGTTATTTCTTCTTCAGTTTATTGTAGCAGCATATAACTGTTTCTTCAACAGCACTTATTACTTCTTCCAACACAATTAACTTCATTTCTTCTTTCTCTTGCAGCAACTTTACTTTAAACAACCACTTCATCGCCATCTAAGTCATGTACTCTAAACATATCTATATCAGCATCAAAATGAGTACTATCCAAGGTAATTCCTGCATCAGCATCGATATCATTAATTTTCCTCCCTTGTTTGGATGCATCCTCCTGATCACCCAAACTAGCTTCTTCAGAGGAAACTACTCTTGCAGATCTACCAACCCTGTATAATCTTTTGAGCTTATGAGTTCTTGACCCTTCTTTCTTCTCTAACTTCTTGACTCTCTTCTTTAAACTTGTAATCTCCTAAGCTTGAGCAGTCTTTGTGTTCTCCAGGTCAATCACTCTTTGTTGCAATTTGGTACAAAAATCCATCAATTCCTTAAGTTGCATACTAGGCTTCTCATTGACAGCCTCATCTGCTACATTTATAGGATCACTAGGAACACTAGTCTCAGGTGCCTGAGTGTCCTTCTATTTAGGCCTCCTAGATTTTTGTTTGCTTTGAGGTTGAGATGATGAAGGTTGAGTAATGATGGGTGTGTGATGGGGATCAGTTGCCATTGCTGAACCTTCACCAATTTCTTTTTGAGCTTGAACCACCATGGTTGGAAATAAGGGTGTTTCCCTTCCAGAAAAGTCATTTCCTTGCCTTTTCATGTTAGCAAAAATCTTCTTTGTATGAGAGGGTGTAATATAAATACTCTTGTGACTTGACATCCCCTCCAATTGATTATTCAAAAAGACTTGTATAAACCTTGGATACATTAAGAATTTACCAGCATTATCTAGGTTCTTCACCATGCTTTAAAAAATATACTTGGAAAAGTTAAACTTTTGGTTTGTGGCTAAACAGATAATTGCAGAAGCCATAATGCTACTAAATTCATTCCATGTAGTAGTCTTAGCACTTAGGCATTGCAGAATAGTATGAATAAGAAATTTCCATTGAGGGGAAAAGAATGCCTTATAGAAAGTTAGCTTCTGTGAAAGTTTTTCATACCCCATTCTTGTAAGTTCTTCAAAAATAGTAGCATTAGGCAAGCAATCCGTACCTTCATCATCATCTAATTGAAGGTCTCTTCTAATGGATGCTTCAGTAATAACTATCTTCTTCCGATCCACTAGGGCTTGTAACTGTTGTTCCCCATTGGCCGTTTTCACCTTGACAGTAGGCCAAAATTGTTCAATACACAAAGTATATATAGTAGGATTAACGGTTAAAGCATACTTTATGGTGTGTGCATTCAGAAAATCAACAACTTGTTCAAATCCCTCACTTTCAGTGGGTTTAGCTAAAAACGCGACTAAATTGTGAGTATCAGCAAACTGTAGGGTCGTCATTGTAATGGGTTTTGATGATGAATGATGAAATTGAGTTAGGTTTTGTGATTAGAGAGTATATGATTGAATGAAATCGATTAAATAAGTGAATGAAACCCTTAATCGAAGTATTTATAAAACTACCCTCAACAGCATTAACGTTCACCAGCAGTTGTAAGTTATGCCTAGCAGCATTAACTTTCCCCAGCAGCAGTAAGTTTATGCCTAGCAGCATTAACTTTCCTCAGCAGTAGCAAGTTTATGCCTAGCAGCATTAACTTTCCCCAGCAACAGTAAGTGTATGCCTAGCAGCATTAACTTTCCCCAGCAGCAGTAAGTTTTTGTCTAGCAGCATTAACTTTCCCCAGCAGCAGTAAGTTTATGCCTAACAACATTAATTTTGAATCACCAGCATTAACTCCAATTTTATTCTAATCAGCTTTTCTATCATAAAATTAACATTTTAGCTCACAAAATCTCTCTGTCTGTTTTTGATTTCTCTCAATTCTTTTTACTCACAATTCTCTCTATCTGTTTTTAAACAACTCTCTTTCTGTTTTTTAACTCACCACTTCTGTCAATTCTTTTTCTCACCAAATCACTCTATCTGTTTTTATCACACATCTCTCTTTCTGTTTTTAAACAACTCTCTTTTTGTTTTTCAACTTATCACTTCTCTCAATTCTTTTTCTCACCAAATCACTCTATCTGTTTTTATCACACATCTCTCTTTCTGTTTTTCAACTTACAAATTCTCTCAATTCTTTTACTTACCAAATCACTCTATCTATTTTTATCACTAATGTTCGTCTATATACATATCAAACAAATAACCCTCAAATGTATAATATATATATAAAATACATATACGTAAGCAAAGTATCATACAAATTATCCTTAGGAAAGAATAATAAGTAATCAACACGGGTATCGTTCTCCTCGGTAAGAGGTGAATGGAAATTCATGTTTATGTCGGGAATCGAGCTTGATTATCATAAAAGATTTGGATTTGGTTTCTAATTCTAATAACGCAATTGGAAAGTAAATTTAAGGCACGCTAATCTAAAAAGGCACAATTAAAACATTAAGCATTAAAACGATAACGGGAATTTAAAAACGCGACTAAAAACCTAAATTATCAAATTTTACCCCTAAAAATGTAAATTTCAAATCTAAAAGTCCTAAATGAATAAAAATAATTTTTGAAAAAGAAATTATATTTTTTAGACTTTTATTTTATTTTTTATAAATTTAAAACTAATTTAATCTAAAAATATTATTAAAAATATTAAACTAATTTATAAAAATCTAAAAAATTTAAGAAAGATGCTTTTAACTATTTAAAAGTTAAGAAATGTAAAACAAGAAAATAAGCTAGACCGAATAAGCTGTTAAAAATCAAATAAGCTAAAAAGCTAAAACTAAAAAACTTGCATAAGTAATTAAGGGTGCAAAGGTTTAACAAAAAAGTCCCAAGGGCGAGTTGGTAATGAGAGTGTGTGTTAAAGTGTTGGGCTGTTAAGGTTGAGGTCCCAGGTTCGAGCCTAGGGCTTCCCTATACAGCCTAACATTTTTATTTTGCAAATTTTATTTTTGAAAAAGCTTTTTAACACTAAAATAAGCACTTTTAATAAATGAACTTTTTAACAAAACTCAAAAATAAGCTGGAAAAAGCTATTTGAAAGTAACAATTTTGCTTATTAAGCTAAATGGCATTAAGCTTGACTATTTGATCTTCTTTTAGACTCAATAAGCATCTTGACACCTAAATAAGCAGAAACAGACCAAGTCCTAAACCTAATAAGCACCTAGGATAAAAAATAAGCTAATAAAATGAGCTAAAAATCACTAAAAAGCACTAAAAAGCTAAAAGGACAACATACATAAAAAAGCAGTTTCTAAGGACAAATGACCAATTTTAAGCTAAGTTTTAAGGACCATTAAGCTCTCATAAAAAGCTAAAAAGCAAAAAAAAGATTAAGATTGGCCTATAAGCTACCAGAATAAGTAAAAATTAAGCACTAGAGATCACTAATGAGCTATAAACTTGCAAATGAAAAAGGCTATCTAAGCAGATTTTTACGTTTTTGGATTTTTCAAGTTTTTGAATGTCTAATTGCAACCCTATTAATAAGCTAGTTGATAAGTGTAGAATACACATATCCATTTATGCTTAAAATAACCCAATTAAACCCAAAACAGACCAAAAATAGCAAAAATATGCTTGTATTTATGTTTTGTGTGTGCAGGTATGGATAAGTCAAAAATCACAAGAAAACAGTCAAAAGCGAGCAAACACGGACACGAGAATCAGAAGAGTACAAAAAGAAGCCAAAGATCCAAAGCCGAAGCCAGAAAAGTCAAGCCTCAGTCAAATCCAGTCAAAGAAAAGTCAAACATTGGTCAATAAAAGTCAACAAGACCCATAATATTCCATTTTCGTTATGACCTGCAGGTTTTACGTTAGTAGAGATAATCATGAAAGATTGATTTGAAAATTCTATCGATCATATTTTCTTGTATAAGCAACCCTCTTCTCAACCTAAAGATGATACATATGAGAAAGTGGTACATGAATCTTCGTCAACAACTAATTCAGAACAAACAGAAAGTGGAACAGAAGTCGCTGCTCCTAAAGGTGAAAAGGAACAAGATGAAGTAGCTTCGTCCACAGTGACATCAGGAGTAGGGATATTTGTTCATACAGAAGACCAGGCTAGATCAGACCCTGGAAAAGCACATGAGGCTCTGGCTGGACCAGACCCTGAGCCCATATAAGAAGACTAGACTGGATCAGACTCTGGAAAAGTACATGTGTCTCTTGCTGGACCAAACCCTGAGCACATGGATGAAGAATTCCTCGCTACAGCCTACCTAAAGGTTCATGAAAACCTAAAACTCATAACTGACGAACGTGTCATCGAAGATAATCGAGAAAGTCATTCTAGTTCTATGTCGTCCATGAAAAATCTAGAAGACACGGATAACTTTGGGGATCAATTTCTTTATGACAAACCAACCGAAGATGAACAGGAGAAATCTAAAGTTGTAGATGAGTGTGATTCCACCATACCTGATCCAAGTCATCAAACCGTCACGTCACCTCCTCCAGTGATCGCTCCCGTCGTTGATTTCTCATCTCCTAAACCGTCTTCACAGGTCACACCTCCACCAATCAACATGGAAGCTACAACTATCACCACATCTCTCCCATAGATCACTCCATTCATTGCCCTTCAGCTAAAAGTGGCAAAATTAGAGTAAGATGTGTCTGAAGTAAAGAAGACTGATCACTTTGCTGCTGTTTTGGCTTCAATTAAATCCTAAGTTCTTATAATTGTTAATAAGTATCTAGGAACAAAACTTGATGATGCTCTCCTTAGGGTTCTTGAATGACACACTGGAGATCTAATTGAGAAATACTCTATGATGTCTGGCCCAAAGCCTATCAAGAATCAAGAATCTAAAAAGCGTTCGAAAGAGATTATCAAAATCAAAAGGGAACAAGGTGAGAAGAAACAAGAGTCAACGTACACCATCAGGTCAACTGATAAAGTTACACTTGAAGAATTTGATCTAAAGAGTGATCTCTTCAAACACATGAATAAGAACAGGACTGCAAACATAAATCCTGCTAACTACCATCTATACCATGCTCTTATGGAAGCGTTAATAGCAGATGAAGATGCGATGGATAAGGAGGTTAAAGACAGGGTTAAAAACCACAAAAGAAAGCATGATACTGATGATGATGAAGACGATGATGATGATGAAGGCCCTTCAGCTGGATAAAACCAGGGTAAGTCAACAAAAAGGAGAAGACACGATCAGGTGCTTAGGCGTCAGCTCAACCGTCCTACAAAAAGTCATAGCGACTCGCGAGCAAAGTTCGAAGGAAACCACGGGAGTCTGTTGCATCTGACTTCCATACAACATCAGCTCTTACCTCAACTGGATGGCAGATCACTGACACAAGAGATGTTGGTTGTTGACTCTTTGATGCACAGATCTGATCCCGAATCAGAATATTCTGAAAAATCTTCAGATGACATTCCAATGCAGGATGAAGGGCATGTCTCAGATATGGAGGACACTGATAACGCTTACATTCCCAAGGTGTCGACCACTACGTGGTTTAAGCCGAAATCTGAAGCGAGAGACCAGCTACCCCTGAAACTTCTCCGAGAATGGACCATTCCTCCGAATGATTTCCCAGTACCAGAGATATAATGGCAAATTTACATTCGTCACAACGTATCAAGTTCCCGCGGAGAACAAGCTTCAAAGGAAGTCGTATGATATTGGGTCATTCATCAAATGGTTCTGCAGACGAACAGGAAAGAAGAAGCTCTGCAAAGCTAAATTTAGAAGGTCCAGCTTTCACCTTGTTAAAGCCTTTTTTTAAGAAACATCGTCTTTCTTCAATTTCGATGGATGAATAGCCATAAGCTGTGCGAATAAGGTTGATTTGGTTTAATCCTGAGGGTCATAATTTATGCGACATATATATAAACCATTGCCTTTAGGAGGACCACCACAGGTCAGGAAAATATTCACACCATATTTCTTCTTATTAGGATCTGATTATCTTCTGACAGGTGACAAAGAGCGAAAAATTGCCTTATCCATATCCAAGCTCAAAGCCGCTCGTTACCTAGACTTTGGACTTGAAGAATTAGTTCCATCTTTGTGGGTTGAAAGTGAACGCGATTATGACATCAGTGCGGCCACATGGATCACTCAATCGGTGGTTTAGAAGAAAGGAATTCTACATCAACAAACCTAGTGAGCCCTTTGATGTGAAGCAGTAGATCCCAGATCGCGAATTCTCAGTGTGATCGTGTCAAGGTGTACAAAAAAATCCGGTTACAACTACCTGGAGAGATAATTCTCTTCGCACGAGCTGATTTACAAAGAGTTTACAAGATCTCGGAAAAGGATTTCCAAAAATTTCATCCAAATGTTTTTGAAGATGTGTTCTACTCAATATTCAAGAAAAGCTCAACCATCTGCCAAAACAGACAAGACTAGTCTTCACACGGCAGTCAACCATGTGATAAGAAACTGGTATCTAGGTATCGTGGTGGGAGTACTTGCAGTCGGAATTGAGAGTTCAAACAATGCTCAACCTCGAAGTCCTGATTGGGATACAGCTGAACTTTTTCTTCAAAACAAGATTATCGATTTGTCCCTAAGCCAAGTGCCGTTAGATATAAAGAGGACAGAACTGACTCAGAGAAAGTTGTTGAGGCTGAATGAGTTACACAAGTTTAGTGATGGGACGTTGATCAAGGAGTCATGAAGCTGGATCAGATGGTTAAACGACTTTCGTCTATTCGAGTACATTAAGGGCATGAAGACTAGGAAATGGTCGTGGATGACAAGTAGGTAAGCAAAGACTTCTTCCAGCAATCGAGAAAAGGACTACAGATCAGGAGGATCTTTTGGAAGTCTAGAAAGCTTGTTGGAGAAGAATAAGAGATATTGACTTACATGTATTAACAGAACAACGTGACGACATCGTCGTTACAATAAAAAGGTCATATTTTTTCTTATTGTGAATAATTTATCTTGTTTACATTAGTAAAGTAGGTAATCGTTTGATGATTAAGAAGTAGGAATTATATTTCATCCCCAACGATTGAGGGGGAGCAGTTATATGTTTCTTACACGTCTTGCGAATTATGGCCAAACTTTTCTCCAAATTTTATAAAAATATTTAAATTCATTATATCCAAAATCGTCAAAGGGTTTAACATTTTTAATAAGGGTGAAATTCATGATATAAAAATATGTGTTTCATAATATATCGTGATTATTAGGACTCATATACTTGCCAACGTGCTAAATAATTTCGAATACCAAAGCATATTTTGAGGGGGAGTGTTTCTGAAAAAATCAAAAAACAATCGAGGTACTAAACGCTTTGATATTTATATCATAAGTACCTTAATTGAATTTTTAATTGGTTTTATGGAAGGAGATAACTGTACCTCAAATGATCCGACCCATGCATTTTACTTTATTGGAGTTATAAGGTTGGTAAGGTTAGGTTAATATTCCCAAAGATCCAGCCATAAAACCGGAGGTTATACAGGGATTACACTAGTTGTGTAGAAGTCCTTAGGTATTTACTTATAAAAGGAGTAAAAGTGAGAATAAGGAATAAGTGCCGACTGAGATGAAGTTCTAGTAGAATGAGATTTTTAACCCATCGAGGGTTTCTAGTACCAATGAAGTCTCGGTAAGCACTGAATGGGTTAAAGAATTAAAAAAGGAATTGTAAGGATAAATGGTTAAAGAAAGTAGCCCTCCTTTACACTTAGGCAGAAAACCAGGTTCAATACATAAGCTGCCAGATTCACTAGAATGATTGCGTGAATTGAAGATTCGACATCATGGAGCCCAGTGATGCTATGCACAACCTCCCTAGCCAACATGATCTTCAAAAGATTTTGTTCATTTCTCACGGAGACTAATCACGTTATTATTAAATACTGACTTTTTCACTCGAGTTCAGTTGATATTGAACAGGTGGCAAGTCAGTCCAGCTCTGTTATGAACCAAATGCACTATTGTGTCTAGAGCCAAAGATGATCGTCTATTAATCACGTTAGGACACAATCTAATTCTATTGTCATTCCACACATTGTCGGAAAAAGTCTATCCTAAGAGTCATACGCATTATCCTGTCGATTTTGACTGAACATTTAAGTGAAACGAAAGGTTCTTCAATGAAGATGGAATCCTGCTAGAGCAACATCAAACAAGCTCTGGTTAGGTGGACTTGTGCGATTCTACAAGAACAAACTTGGGTCAACTGGAAAGAAACGTTGGTGCAATTCTGTGTGATCAAACTTGTACTAGTATAAGAATTGACGGTTATTGATCATTTGACAAACAATCAAAACTCTTGAAGTGTTACAAAATATTTTCATAAGAAACACTTAGACTGATTTTTCAAATCAATTTTCTCTTTATTGCTAACTGTTTCATTACTTACAGGTTAAACTTTAAAAGATGGATGATGGGATGAATTTCCTAGTTCCTAAGATATCAAGTGAATAACCGAATGCTCAAACACGACCTACACTTGTTATGAAGTTATGAAAGAGCTCATAAAGGTGTCAAAGCTTCGCAACTTTGTATCGTGTATTTCTTCACAGTGCACAAGATGGCGATCCATTACAGAAGATGTAAGATTATGTTTGTGGTGATGATCTAAGAAAGCTTAATGTTCACAATCAAAGAAAGTCAAAGATGAATCAAAAATATCACTACCCCAAATGTCAAAGATATCAGAAATGTCTACGAAGACTAAAGACTGAAGTGATTAAGTTTAGTATTTTCAGGGGTGACCTCCCTTAGGGGGAGATTGTTAGATATTAGAAAAAGACTCGGTCACCCCGTGTATTTTACTGTTTATTATAGCTCGTAGTTTAATAGTGAATAGTATGATTTTCGGTATTAAGCCGAGTACTAATACCCGGTATTTTGTAAAATCTATATAAGCCTCTTCCAACTTTGGAAGAGGCAAGCTAGTCATTTTATTCTTTTCTTATAAAACACATTTTCTCTCTCTAGAAAAACTCTCTTATGTGTTTCTCTCTCTAGAAACTAGCCAAAACCAAGAATCGAACCCGTGTTATGATTTATGATATACCACACCCTTTAACTTTTGGTTTTTCAGCTTTGATCTCTATTAAAGTTTGAGGCAGGGTCATTCAATCAGTACTAACTACCCTTTCAACTTAACTCCCTTGCTCATCTAAAACACATGTATCAAACATTAAGTTATCATCATTCCTCCCCTGAGTCTCATCAATCAATGTAACCTCTGCATCAACATCAATATTAGCTATTTTCCTCCCATGTTTGAATGCATCCTCCTGATCACCCAACCCTTCATCTTCAGAGGAAACAACTTATGCAGATCTACCAATCTTTAGTTAAAGGTGAATAGTTGGAATTTACCTAAGTAGTATTTTTATTATATATTTTATAGGTACGTAAAACTATCAATCACTAGTAAAAGATGACTAAATATCAAAATAAGCTTAAACAGATTAGCTTTAATACCTAAAGAGGTTATGCTAAGAAAACTAGAACCTAAAACAACCTATAGCTTATCTAAATTTACTAGTTAAAACTGACTTATAAAACCAAAGCTAGAACACTTAAGAAAATAGGGCAGATTGTGATAAAACTTCCATTGACAAATGCAGGCTTAGCCTAACTCTTTTACTGCATAATGAACCAAATACAAGTATGAAATCAACACCAAATAGCCACTTATGAAGAACTAATCAAATAAGCTGAATTGACAAGCATATGAACACACAGACTTGAGCTTAGATATATAAAACCTTAAAAAGAAATTTTAACCTTTGAAAACATAGAAAAGCTGACTTATAAGCTTAGTTTGAGCTTATCAAACTTGGCTTAAAGGTCACAAGGCAATCAAACAGTACTAACCTAGGTTAGTACTGCTTGTGCCAAACACCCCTTAATAAGCTTGAAAACCATATTTAAGCTTAAAACAGTTTTATATAAGTTGTAAAAAGCTAAAACAGATTAAGATCTTATGATATTAAGTCCAAATAAGCAAAGTTTAACTACAAATAAGCACTTATCAATAAACTAGAATAATAGACATATTTTTGGCTTTTTGAACAATTTTTATGAAAACTTACTAAAACTCAAAACAGATTATGAAACTCTTAAAACTAGAACAAATAAGCTAAATGAAGACAGAATAAGCACAATCAAGCAGGATTAAGTAAAAATAAGCAGGAAATAAGCAACACAGTAAAGTGAGCTAAAATATGAATTAAGGAATTGTACCTTGATCCCAGCTCAAACATGGACCTAATTTGCTCAAAGGAGCTTGTCTACAAGCTCTAGTTTGTTAAAAACAAGTTGGTGAGGTCTATAAGCCCTTCCATGACTGGCTTATCTTCCAATAAGCTGAGGTATTATTTGAGAGTGATTAATCAAACAGAAATGCTTAGATAAGCTTTTGAGAAAGCTTATCTAAGAAACACAGGTATATAAGAGCTTATTAAACTTATTTAAATGTCTTGAAAACATATTAAAGCTGAATTGCATAAGAGTAAAGCAGACTAAAATTGGACTTTAAAACTAAAATTTCATTAAAACCTTAAAAAGGTTACAATGCATTTGAAAGGAAAATACAAGTAAAATAAGCTAGAAAAATAAGCAACAAATCTACACTACTCATAATCTAATGAATACAAATGTGTAAATCTATCCTCTATTTATAGAATCCTTGTGTGTTTGTTGTGTGAGAGGCTTGAGGAGTGTTCTCCAAGCAATTGATCCATGCCATCCAATCCAACCACCTCATTCTTTTAATCAATCCGAGCCCTTAATTTGATCACCACGTCACATCAACCAATCATAATCCTTAGGATCGCCAGCGTGTTAAGAGTGTGTCAGACGTGTCAACTATACTTCTAGAAGCATTTAGAGCGTGCGAGAGTGGAGAGATTTACCCTGCGTGTGTGTTGCTTGCATTGTGTAAAAGGAAGGAAGGTAAAAAATGAAAGAGATGTACAGTGATCTTTGACCCGTGTTTTAAACCTGTGTTTATAACATAACTTTTGACCGGGTATGTTGGGCTTTGACCTTGGGCTAAGAATGGGTAAATGGATTTTAGGAAATGGATTTGTTATAAATAGTTTAAGGGCTTTTGATTTTAGGCTTAATGGGCTGACCTGGCCCATTAAAATAGGTGCGGGTTGGCCTATTAAGGATGTATACGCCTTTAGCCTCGATTTCTCATACTCTTTCTATTCCTGTGTTTGATTTTGTCTGTTTTGCTTCGTTTTTTTCCTTTTTACTAAATATCCATACCTGCAAGACACAAATCACAAAATACACATATACAATGCATTTATTATGTATTTTTGGTCATTATGGGTCTTTTTAGCTCATTTTATTAGGTAAAAGGTATGTGTATTTAAGTACATACCAATCACACATCTCTCTTTTTGTTTTTCAACTTACAAATTTTCATAATCAAGACTTTAAAGATTGAGCATTCCAATACTAACAATAAAATATTGAAATCTACTTACATCAAATGCTTTTGTAAGCAAATCTGCAACATTCTTGTGAGTATGAATCTTGATCATTTGAATTAGCTTCTTTTCATTGGAATCTCTGATAAAGTGATGTCTAATCTCAATGTGCTTTGTTTTTTAATGAAAAACAGGGTTCTTAACTATGCATATAGTACTCTCATTATCAATATAGATCTTTGTATGCATAAAGTTATACCCATAATCAAGCAATTGATTTTGAATCTAAAGCACTTGGCCACAACAACTTGAATCAGCTACATATTCAGCCTCTGTTGTGGAATTAGCAACCACAATCTGCTTCTTGCACTGCCATGAAATCAATCTACACCCAAGGAATTGACAACCTCCTATTGTGGACTTCTTATCCAAGCTTGCTCTAGCATAATCACTATCAGTGTATGCTACCAAATCAAAAGGTTAATCTTTTGGATACCAAAGGCCCAATTTTGGTTGACCTTTTAAGTACCTAAAAATTCTTTTCACAGCATAAAGATGTGAAACTTTTGGGTTGACTTGGTATCTTGCACAGGCACACACTGCAAACATAATATTAGGTCTTAAAGAAGTAAGATACATCACTGAACCAATCATTAATCTATATAAATGAACATCCACTTCTTCACCATCTTCATCTTTGAGCAAAGGCTTTTGAGTTTCCATAGGTGTGCTTGCTGTCTTGACATAAGTAAAACCAAATTTCTTCAAAATCTCAGTCACATACGTGTCTTGACTGATAAAAATTCCATCCTCCTTTTGCTTTACTTGCAGTCCTAAGAAGAATGTGAGTTAACCCATATAACTCATTTGAAACTTCTTATGCATCATCTTCTCAAACTCTGTGCATAATGACTTCTTTGTAAAGCCAAATATGATATCATCTACATACACTTAAACTAACAAAATATCACCTTTGTCCCTTCTGATAAACAAAGTCTTGTCTATCTTTCTTCTCTTAAACCCATTGTCTAACAAATAAGTTGACAAGGTTTCATACCAAGCTCTAGGAGCTTGATGTAGTCCATAAAGTGCCTTTCTACTTTGTATACTCTGCCAGGGAAGTCTGGATCTTCAAATCCTGGTGATTGACAAACATAGACTTCCTCTTCAATCTTATCATAAAGAAAAGCACTCTTGACATCCATCTGGTACACCACAAAGTCTTTAAATGAGGTATAGGCTAAGAATAGCCTAATTTCTTCAATTCTGGCAACAGGGGCAAAGACTTCATCATAGTCAATCCCTTCTTCTTGTGTGTACCCTTAAGCAACTAATCTTGCTTTGTTCTTTATCACAATGCCTCTTTCATCCTTCTTGTTCCTATAAACCTATTTAGTGTCTATTGGCCTTTTGCCATTTGGTAAATCCACCAAGGTCCAAACTTCTTGTAGCTTGAATTGTAGAAGCTCTTCCGGCATAGCCTTTATCCAGCTTGGATCTTTAATGCATGAATTACCTTTTTGGGTTCTTCTTGTGATAAAAGCAAGCAAACAAGCAATTTTGAAAGTTTTTATGGTTTGTTCTTTGCTGAACAGAAATAAACAAACCATGTTCTTCCAAATTCTTTGTCATTCTCCTTGTTTGAGGTGCTGAATTCAAGTCTCCAATAATTTGTTCAACTAGATGATCTTTGTGTATTCTTGTAGTTGGAATAGGATTGACATGCATAAATGTATTTAAATTGTTCATGTCAGCCTCTGTACCAACATCTTCATCATCATCTGAATAAACAATATCTTCCAATTCAGGCATATTTGGATCATCTAGAAGTTCAATCCTTGTTTTTGCACCAACAGCATTAACTTCTATGCTAGCGGCATTAATAGTTGAACTAACAGCATTAACATTATTAGTGTTGTTTCCATCACTAGCAGTATTAACATTGTTAGTGTTGTTAACATTATCATCCTCTTTCTCTTGATCATTATTTGAATCACCACCTTCTTTTCGTGCTTCTTCAGTAACCTTCTTTTCATTATCTCCTGAAGGTTTGAATTCAGCATCAGGAGAACTCTTTGAATTTTAAGAGAATGGTAGATCAGCAGGCCACAATGGTAGTAGAATGTAATCTTTGCCAGATACTGTCTCCATTCTAGCTTTACCTGCACCATCATATGCTTTTGTACCTGTATTATCATTAGACTGATTTCCTGTAACAACTGGCTTATAATTCATTGACTTTGTTAGTGCATCAATATCAAAAAGCCAATTTGGTCCACTTCTTGCAATATTAGGTGTATTCTCACTAAATTGGACACGCAGGTTCTCTTCAACTATCCTTGTTCTACTATTGAATACTCTAAATGCTTTACTATTAATTGAGTACCCAACAAAGAATCATTCATCAACCTTACCATCAAACTTGCCTAAGTGATCTATGGTATTAAGAATTGTAACATGACACCCAAATGGTCTCATAAAGCCTAAAACTGGTTTTCTACCAAGAAAAAGTTCATAAGGGGTCTTGTTATGAGGCTTAGTTACTAATGTCCTATTTTGCACATAGCAAGCAATATTAACTACTTCTGTCCAAAAAGTAATAGGTAGCTTAAAATCAGCTAGCATTGTCCTAGCAGCCTTAATTAGTGTTTTATTTTTCCTCTCAGCTACTCTATTTTGTTGAGAAGATCTGGCTATACTAAATTCTCTCTTAATACATTTTCTCTCACAAAATTGATTCATCTCCTTATTCTTGAACTCAGTTCCATTGTCACACCTAATTACTTTAACCTTTTTATCGATTAGATTTTCTACTCCAGTTATAAAGGACTTAAGAATGTCATTAGTCTCATCCTTAGTAGTTGTTGGATCGTTTTACTGAATAGATCTAAACCTTCAGCTTGCAAAGAGTTTGCTCCTTTAGATACTTCTAAAGCAACAATATTGAAACACTGAGTGAACACTATTGATTATGCAGAATCTAATCAATAATGCAAAGAAGAACAATAATGAATACTACAAAAGATCTTTTATATTAAACTTTGAATCTGCCTAGGTTGCAGATTACAAACTATGATTACTATTCGATCTCTATGATCTTGTGTAGAACTATATCTACTAAACATGCCTAGGGCTCCTTTTATAGACTAAGGAAACCCTAATGGGCTTTACAAAACGCGTATAAAGATAATGCATATCCTTTCCTAAGATATCTCATGCATATCTTTAACTTTAACTAATTTCTGCGTAAGCAGACTTAACTATTACATAAGCAGTATTAACTATTTAACACTACCAGTACTAACTATGATAATCCTTCTACCAGTACTAACTATGTAACTAGCAGAACTAACTATAATACACTAACAGAATTAAGTCTGTTATACAAAATTCCTAACAATCCTCCCCTAAACTTGAACTTCACTTGTGAACTTCAAGTTTCTTCAGTTGTCTTCATTTTGGGCTTTTGAGAATTGTATCCAAGCATGTCTTTAAGTCCTTAGCTTCTTTTGTCTTTTAGACTTTGTCTTCTCTTCATCACATCTACACAGAAACATCCAACTAAGTTGGCTTTGTAGTTTTTGGCAAACTACCAGCCATCAATAGATTTGATATGTCTTTACCATGAGCCGTTTGCTTTGGACTAGCCAGTTCTTATGCCTATTAAGCATGGTGAACTGATGACCATTTATTGTGTGGTGGTTAGCCAACACCCAAACCCTTCTCATTTCCATTATAGTCTACAGTTTCCAAAAAAAATATGCTCACTGCTATTGAGAGACTCATCACTTTCTTATCCCAGCTTGCTTCTCAATCATCTTCAGGAGTTGATAACAAACTTCATCCATTGTTCAATTATTTAAATCGTAAGACACGATAATCAAAGGAAGCTATAATTTTAGGAGATTTAATTTATCTAATTCCGAACTTTTAAAAGTGCGTTTTTTTTTATAAAGGAATTTTATAAAACATTTGGGGAATAATCCGGGCACGGGTCGTAAATTATTTAGGTTCTTTAATTTATATCATCATTCTATATAATAATTAGGAAAGTATTAGATAATTAAACCATTTTATTTTAATTCGTCATCTTCTAGATATAACAACTATGTCGTCGTATTATATTACGGCTTCGATTTATTCCTTTTGGTTGTGATCTTGTTTATAATTCACGGTATTGACATTATATAACTTGGTAATTTATCATTGTTGTATATATATGGACGCATATGACACACTTTGCGATTACTTTTTGATTTATTTTATTTAACCAACCACCAAACTATTACAACTTGAGAACTAAATCTTTTTCAACGTATCACATTATCATTCTAAGTTAGTGGGTATTAGCCGATAAGATTAGTTGCAACTTCTTGATCGAGCCGTTTCGTCTTCCGTTCGTGTTGTGCATATTAGATGCCTATCCGTCAATTGTTCTGCAACATCAAGGTGAGTTCTATAGTCCATGGTTTATATTTTTACATATATTTTGGGGGTGAGAACATGCTTTTTTGCAAATGCATTTACATGGTTGATTACAAATTAGTTTACATACTCATTTACATATCTCACGATGAGATACATCACTAGTTTTCACTTATGGATACTACAACTTGGATTTCATTCTAATGATTATGGATTAGCTTAAGTTGCATTGAACTGTTAATTACTCGGAGGGTAAGCACAAATGTTATAAGATAGATCTATTTGGGATTGACAATCCCCGTTCGGGTGACTAGCTATCACCGAGAACGAACGTTATACCATGTCGGATCATGATTGGATTGGCGCCTACGGGCCAGCACCTCACAATACACATGAATATGTTTTTATTGCGGGTCGGTGTTGTTCTTGGACGGGGGACAAACCTCACGATGGGTACATTCTTACTGGGCATTGATTAAAGTGGCATACAAAAAAGTTACGTTCACAGTTTTGATGCACTTATGTGTGGTTTCATATTCACAAAAAGGTGATATTTAAGGATTGAAATAGGTCCAGGCATGCAATTACAAATCTATGATCCAACATTTTAACTCAATTATGGATACTGTAGGTGACAGTAGTCACTAAACGTTTTACATGGTACTGTGATGACACAGTAGACAAATACATCATTGGAATTTATATTTATACTTTAACTAACCTATGAACTCACCAACTTTATGTTGACACTTTTAAGCATGTTTTTCTCAGGTGAATTAGATGCTTGGCTACTTTGATCTGCATTGGAGTCTACTCCATCAAATGATTCAAATCTTGATGTATTGTTTCAAGCTTTTCTTTATGATGCAATTTATGGGACAAATGTTTATATCAATTTTCAAGATAATCAACAAGGTTACTTTTCAAATGACACTTTTAAGGTCGTTATCTTGTATCTTTGTGTTGTTGTATTTTGAAGTGATAACGCACTTGGAATATCTCTGCTGTCGACACATTTTTAGGGGTTACATTGGTTCCCACAAAGTCTTTAAATGAGGCATAGGCTAAGAATAGCCTAATTGCTTCAATTCTGGCAACAGGAGCAAAAACCTCATCATAGTCTATTCCTTCTTCTTGTGTGTATCCTTGTGCAACCAATCTTGCTTTATTCTTAATCACTAATGCCTCTTTCATCCTTCTTGTTTATGTAAACCCATTTAGTCCCAATAGCCCTTTTGCCATTTGGTAAATCCACCAAGTTCCAAACTTCTTGTAACTTGAATTATAGAATCTCTTCTTACATAGCCTCTATCCAACTTGGATCCTTTAATGCATGAATTACCTTTTTGGGTTCTTCTTGTGATAAAAAGCAAGCAAACAAGCAGTTTTGAAAGTCTTTATGGTTTATTGTTGACCATAAGAAACACTAGGAAAAACAAGATCCGGAGGTCGGGGAGGATGAAACAAATAAGTAGCCATATTATT
>BQNB010053760.1:10909-39845 GCA_026074375.1 Tanacetum coccineum
TAACGAAAAAGACCCAAGGGCGCAGTGGTAGAGGTGTTGGTTATAAAGGGGATGTATCGCTTGGTCCCGGGTTCGAGTCTTGCTCACCCGGACCAAGTGTCTTCCCCTTTTATTTTATTTTTGAAAACTCAAAGAAGCAAAGTTGTTAAGCTCGTGGGGCTTAACAACTTTGTCAACTAGAGCTTTTGCTGAAAACCACTAAATAAGCTTAAAAATAAGCTTGAACTTGACAGAATTGCTAAAAATGCCTATAAGCTGAAAAAAAGCTAAGTCTTTTTAGACTTAGGGTCGAATTAAGACAAAAGCTAAAATAAACTAAATGGTCTAAACTAAACTAAATGGGCTAAAAAGAAAAGAAAAAGCTAGGCTAAATAAGCTGTGGGAGGCTTATTGACAGAAAAGCTTAACCCAAGCTTAAGAGGTTAAAATGATTAACTTGGACATTCAAATAAGCTAACAAAAGGGGAATAAGCAAACTAAACTATCTAACTTAACCTAAAAGCTACTAGGACACAACTTGAGCTTATGGAATAAGCTCAATAAGCCAAAGTCAAAAATAAGCAATCCCTCAGCCTAAGGGATTCAAGAACAGTAAAATGGCAGGTTTGGGCTTAAAAATAAGTACACAAATGAGGCTTTTAAGAGCTGAAACTGAAGAAGCTTATAGAAGAGCTTATAAGCTCTTAAAATAAGCCAAAAACTTGGGCTTAATTGCTCTTAATGGCTGAGAAAGGTGAGCCTAAAGTTCCCCCTTTGCACCAGGGGAGCTTTAAGGAAAATCCCAAGGGCTTATTTGACAGCTTATTTTAAGCTGTCAAATAAGCTCTAAAAGCACAAATAAGCTCAAACAGATTGAGTGTTATAGCCAAGGGGCTTGTGCACCAATTTTGAGCTTTTGAAAACCATTTTTACTTGCTTATTTTAGATTGTGAAAAAGGGCTTTTGGTTTTTTACAAACTGTGACAGAAAAAGGCTTGGTGGTTTTGACTTATAAAGTCAAAGGAACAAAGGGCTCTTGACAGCCCTTTTTGGACACTAAAGACACACTCTTTTTGTGCTTAAACTCAAACCACAAGTGCTTAATCAAATAAGCACTTGTGAGTTACTTAAAAACTTCACAGTTTTGAACATAGTTTTAAAAACCTTAGAAAACTATTTTAGAACTAAAAACTTTCTAAAAACAGCTTGAAATTGCTTAAAAACTTAAGCTAAAGCCAACCTCATGGCCATAACCCATTCCAAAACCTGTTTTGACCCACTTTAAGGTTTATGCCAAACACCCCTTTACTTAAAAACTGTCAAACCAAAGTACTTTTAAAATCTATTTTAACACTAAAACTTTTAAAACCTTTTATCCACTTCTACTTAAAATGACCTAGTTAAACTATTTAAGCTATAAATTGCCTAGCTTATTTGGAAAAATAAGCTAGTTTCTCTACTAGCTTAAGTGACAGTTTTGAAAGATAAGGTGGGATTACACAAATCTTATTTAATGAAAACTTAAAACAACTAGAGAACAAGCCTAGGAAATATGTTTGCAAGTAATTTAACAGGAATTGAAAGTAAATAAGCTAATATTTTAAGCTAAAAATTAAGCTAATATGAAGATTTAAGAAATGAAACCTTGGATTTTTGTTGCCTCAGAACCAAGGCCACTCTTTCTGAGTGAGTGGCCTAAAAAGCCTGTCCTAATGGCCCCTTAGCCTCTAAACCTGAGCTTAAAAGCTCAATAAGCTCTTGGGAGCTTATTACTCCAAATAGCTTCCAAAGTGAATTTCATGAACATTTATCAATTAAATTCAAATGAAAACAGTATTTTAAGGGCTTATAACAAGTTTTAAACTGAATTAGAGCTTATTAACAAGAATAAGCTCTAATGAGCTTATTGAGAGCTTATTGAGTAAAAAGAGCTTAATTTTTCATTAAAACTGAAAATTACAAATGCATAAGAGAGGTTAACTTAAAAATACTTTAAACTACAATAAAAATGACATAAAAACTTAATTAAAAACTGAATTAAACTGAATCAAAACTTGCTATCTTGCCACAATGGCTTACAAGGCTTTTATAGCCAAAAATAAAGCTAGGCCTTCTTTTTCTCTTTCTTCTTGTTGTGCTTGTTTGTAGACACACAAACACAGGTGTGTTTGTTTTGTGAGAGGTTTAAACCTCTAATCTTGGCCCTTCAATCTTCAAAATCAATCTTAGCCGTCGAAATAGGTCTTGGGGGGTGTGGGATTGCCAAGTTGGCACATTTGTTGCTGGGAAAGGTGGTGGAGGAGGGGGAAATTGATTATCCATGGAGGTGGTGAAGGTTCATGGGGTAAAAACGGGTTAAACAACCCGTGAGTTGTTTGGGAGGGAAAAACGAGCGGGAAAAGTGGTTTGGGTGTATAACAGAGTGAAGGTTTCACCATTTGGCAAAAATGGTCCCTAATGGTTTATTGTTTTATTACACCCGTCGTCCTTGTTGTTATATAACTTTTGGGGACTTGGCAAAACAAGTCCCCAAGAGTTATTAAACTCTTTTCACCACTAGTCCTTGTGGTGTACAAGTTAGGGGGGTTGGCAGTTTTGCCCCCCCACTTGTCACTTTGAGGATATTGCAAAAACAGCCCTTGTCTTCTCTTTTCCTCTTTTCTTCTTTGTATATAAGTTTAGGGATTGACAATTTCAGTCCCTGAACTTATATTTCTTTGACTTTGACCTCGGGGTTGACTTGGGTTGACTTTGACTTTGACCAGTTGACTTTTCTGTTGACTTGATTGACTTTCCGGCTTCGATTTGGCTTTGTCTTTCACAGTCTTTTCCATTCCGAGTCCGGTTTTGTCGTTTTGGCTTTGTTTTTCGTCCTTTTCTTGGTTATCCGTTCCTGCACAACACAATTAGCAAAATAAGCATATATTTGGCATTTTAAGTCCGTTTTTGGTTATTTTAGCTCGTTTTTAAAGGTAAAAGGTATGTGTAATTAAGCACATACCAATCACCACAATCATAACGAGGAAACAAAGATACAGGATACAGAAAGGTATTTAGATCAGGACATTTTGTGGCATAGTGACCTTCTTTGCCACATAGTTGACATTGAGGGAGACAACGATAGCCACGTCCTCTGCCACGAGATGATACACCACGATTTGAGTAGTTATTACGACGTCGACCACGTGATGAAGAGTGCTCGGTCTGTTGTCCAGTAGAGGCACGAGTGGTAGAAGTATTAAAAGCAACAGGTTGAACACTTGAACCATTCACTGTTTGCAAAAACAGTTCATGATTCTCTGCTTGAGAGACTAGATCACGAAAGGATGGACGTGGCCGAATTAAGCGTTGTGTGGTGGAAAAGGTTTCAAAAGAGGATCCGAGACCACACAAGAACCAGTGAGATTTATCAGTGTCATCTAATGGGTGGCCAATGGCATTCAACTGATCACAAATAGCTTTAAATTTCTGAGCAAATTCAACGACAGTAGAGGAACCCTTTTTGATTTGGCGAAGAGAATCACGTAGAGTATGCATACGCTCAACTGAATCATGACTGTACGCAGCCTCCAACGCACACCAAATAGCACGAGCAGTAGTATGGCCAAGAGTTTCGGCCATTGCTTCTTCAGATAAAGAAGATTGAATTAAGATGAAAGCACGTTGGTCAGCGGCATGCCAAGTGGCATATGCAGGATTGGGAGAAGTAGTGGTACCGGTGGTAATGGTTGGTGATGGCGCTGCAATGGTACCATCAATATAGCCCGTGAGTTTTTGATAGCCAAGTAAAGGAAGAACTTGATTTCGCCATAGCAGGTAGTTTGTTGAGGATAGTTTAATGGTGAGCATGTGAAGAATTGTTGCTAGAGGAAGAGGAGAGTCGAAGTTTTCTGGTAGATCGCCGGCCATGATCGGAGAAGAGAAGAAGACGAGTGACGGCCAGGAACAATTAGGCTGATACCATATTAGGGTTTGATAAAGTTCATCGTACTCAGGTGATTGTGTATTCACACATATATATATATATATATATATATAGTACAAGATAAGTTACAATGAGATAACTAATATGCCTATAATATAGGAGATAAGGCAACTAATATATTTGACTAATATACAAATTATAACATCGTATTAAAACCCTTAAACCCCAAAAACCCTTAAACCATAAATACCCTTAAAACCCTTAAACCCTAAAAACCATTAAAACCCTAAAAACTCTTAAACCATATAAACCCTAAAACCCTTTAAAATTTAACAATTGGCTATCAATTGATGCAATTAGCTTGTGGGTTTGATGTAACTTGATCCTAATTGAAGATTGATGTAAGAAAAACGGCTAAATCTGTTGATCTGATGAATTAGGGCTAGTTAAAACCCTAATTTGGCTAAATATAGGGGTTTAGCGATTAGTGGATGAACTAGGGCGAGTTAAAACACTAAATAGGTTTTTGTTGAATTGTATAAATAATTATGGGACGGAAGGAGATATAAAGTAGTAATTATATAAAGATAAATTTATAACTACTTTGTTTTTTTTAAAGAGAAGAATGGCGGAGGGAAATTTTTGAAATGATGTTACTCTTGTTACTTTAACAGTGTGTTCGGGAGTTCTAGTTAAGAAAGAGGGTGAAAATAAACCAGTCCATGTTGTGTTCTCGAGTATTACTTAAGAAAGGAAATGGAAAGAAATGAAAGGAAATGTAGTGTTATTTTGATGATTATGAAAGGAAGTATTTCCTCCCAATTTTGGGTGGAAAGTGTTTTATTTTCTTTCCTTTCCTTTTCTTTAATGAAATAAGTGGCTTGACATTTTAGAATTTTAAATTTTAAGAAATTTAAATTTTTGAGAATTTTAAAATTTTAAAATTTAAATTACATTCGCATCTTTGATTGACAAAAATTTATAATATTTTAAAATATGTCATTATACTTATTATTGCAACTTTTTTAGGGAGTGACGGATATGGGTGTAAAAAACCCGACCCAACTCTGATTGGACCTATTCGGGTCGGGTTACTCAGGTAAAAAAAATATTCGGGTTATTCGGGCAACTTAAATAATCTGAATACTAAATAGGGTCGGGTATCGGGTCGACCCGATTGACACGAATAAATATTTTTTATTTTTCTAATATGAATTTTATAAATATTCTTCTTAAACGAGTAAAAAAGAGAATTTTTATTATATTTTACTCATATTCGGGTTGACCCGAACCCAAACGGACCCGACCTGAGTTGACCCGACTCAAATTGACACGAACCCGACTAACCTGAATTCAAATAAGGTCAGGTTTGGGTATGAAATTGTTAACCTTGACCTGACCCGAACCCGAACAACCCCACACTCGACTAGCACCCCTAGTGACGGATTTTCTTTGATTTAAAAAAAAACAACAACAAAAGCAACAAGAAAAAAGTTAATAAAAAATTTTTCCAAGTAAATTAAAATTTCTCACTTTTGAGGTGTTCGGATTCTCCCCATTTTGGCAATTCGTGAAATTTTAAATTCATTCATTTAAGATACCAAACACAATATTTGAAGAAAATTAAAATGCAAATGCCATGAAATGCCTCTAATATAACCCAACCAAACGCACCCTTAGTATCAAGTTAGTTTTTTTTCATCTAACCTAAATTTAATTTAACATATTATAAAACATCTTCTTTAACTTGCATTTAACTTATACTTTTGAAACTTAATATTTTTATTTTATTTTTTATTTTTTTCAACCCAACTAACATTACATTTCATTTATTTAAATAAAAATACAAATTATATAAAACTAAAAATAAATTAAAAAAATACATTGCACAAACACTTTCTCAAAATACATTTAACTCTATACTAATAGGCGTGAAGGTAGCCGACAAAATAGCGTCGGGCTTGGTTCTTTTAAGTTGGGTTTGTCTTTTGGGCTTTGCCTTGGTGTTTTTTTTCTTTTTTTTTTGACGCTTTAGACAATATACTAAACAAGCATGATTATTCGCGCGTTATTGCGGGGCGTTATTTTTTTTTTTTTTTGCTTATTTTTTCATTCTCATGTTTAATAGTTTGTTTTTTTATATGGGCTTATGTGTTGGCCTCATAGCGCGGGTATTCTTTGATCTGAAGAAATCAGTATTTTTTTAATGTTGCGTATATAAAAAAAACCAAATGGGCTGGCCCAAAATGGGAGCCCAGTGGGACGGACACTATAGCATTGTTCATTGTAAGCACTGTAGCACATCAAAAAAGACGTCGTATAACTTGACAAATGTGTCGTATAATAATTATACATATTATCAAAGTAAAAGTAAAACGACGGCGTTGCACTGTAGCTTGCTACAGTGCGCTACAGTGTTCGGCCTATTGGGCTCTTATTTTGGGCCGACCCATTTAGTTTTTTCTCCCGCGCTACAGTGTTCGGCCCATTTAAAAAAAATCTTTTGCTATATGGGGAAAAAACCCGCTGTTGGCCCAAAATAGAAAAAAAATTGCGGAACGTACCCTCACTTTTTAACTATTTACGGCTTTCCATCAGCGTGGCCCAAAAAAAAGAAACTTTTACTTTATGAAAAAATGAAAAAAAAAAACCCTGTCGACCCAAAATAGGAAGAAAAAAATAACGGGACGTACTCTCACCTTAAGACTATTTACGACTTTTTTATGTAATAAACCTTATTTATTAAATATGCAATACATATCTACCAAAAAAAAGAGCTTTTACTTTATGGAAAAAAAACTCATGTCGGCCCAAAATAGGGAAAAAAATTATGCGACGTACTCTTACCTTTTAACTATTTACGAATTTTTTACGTAATAAACTTTACTTATTAAGTATCCAATACATATCTACCCATTCATTCAAATTAAAAAACACCCGCGGAAAGATAAAAAAAAATTTATTATTCGGGAAAAAATTAGCCCCGCCGCAACATGCGAATTCTTATGCTTGAGCACACCAATAAAAAATAACCCGCCCCGCAGCAACGCGCGGGTACTTTAGCTTGTTATACATAATATTAAAGAGCATCACGCCTACGACAAAAAAGGTTGCCCAAAAGTAGTTAGCCCACTAAAAAAGAGATGGCCCAATAAAGTCCAGCACACAAAAAAATTGTTAGAAATTTTTTTACACAAAAGGAGCGATTATTTTGATGAAAAATATATGGACATAATAGCCTCTAAATTACGAACAAAACAAGCCCAATATTGATATGTTTCGGACGTACGCACCATTTTATAAAAATGTTGAAGTTTACTATTTACGTACTATTAATTATCTTCGAAAAGCATACAAAAATAGTCTCGCCGCGACCCGCTGGCACGATTCTTTCACGTTGATCTCAAAGAAGATTGTTTGACAACTTACTAAAATTCATTATACAAATAGACAACAGTTTTAGGGTCCGTTTGGTTCGTTAAAGGATTTGGATTTGGATTTGGATTTGAATTTTAATTTTGATTTTGATTTGATGTAAGTTTTTAAAAAAAAGTAAGAGAGAGAAAATATAAAAATTTTAAAAATAAAGAAAAAATAAATTATATTTTATGTTATAAAATAAACTGTTAATCATAGTGAGTGGTGTATATGAATTTGGGACTTACTTTTTAATAAAAAGACAAAAGATATCATAATTTTTTTCCAAGCACTAGGTTTGTTTATGGCATTATATTTAGGGTGCGTTTGTTTACCTTCTTTTTTATCCGAGTTTAGGCTCACTCCCACTTTTAATTGTTTGGTATGCAGGTTTTGATTTAATAACATCCATGTGGCCCGTAAAAAAGAAAGGAGATCAATTTGCTGGGATTTCTCTTTCACATAGTGGGTTTTAACATTTGAGTCTCTCTCTCTCTCACATAGTTTAAACCTTAAATAATAATTTTATATTTTATTTTATTATAAAATATATTTAATATATATAATTTCTCCCTCTTAAACCTATATCAAATCCAAATTCAAATCTAAACCCACCTATAAACCAAACGGACCCTTATTCAGCCCAAAGTTTGAGCCCATGTTTTCATACCAAACACATGTTTTTGGTTGTCAACCTATCCCTACAGTGCAAAACACCTTAACCAAACGGACCTTTAAATTTGGTAAGCTTGAGGAATATAATTATTACCATAGTAGACAAAAAATAAAATGGTTTTAAAGGATTTAATAGCAAAATCTAACCATTTTTCTTATTGATAAATAATATGCCTCTTTTTTTTCTTCTTTTGACTGCACAAAATTTATGTTCAATCAATAGTCAACACCTAATGATTGGTAATTTTTTACTAGTTACCTAACTAAAAATCTCACTTAAAAATACAACACAAACCCACTAAAAACTCACTTAATTATAAATAAAAAACAAAAGAAATGATAAAATAGAAAACAAGAAATCCTACATTTCTTTTCTTTTTCATTTGTCTTCTCCAATAAAAACACGCACTGCAACACATATACACTGCAACATACATACACCAAATCAACACACATTAAAAAAGCATAACTAACACAAATTGGCTAACTAAGGGGTGCAGTGGTGTGCAAGTGGTGAAGAGCCACGTTGGAATGGCGAAGCCCTCTCGCCACTACCACTGCACCATGTGCCCTAAGAGAGGCTCAATATAAAAAGAGATGTCAATCAAATGCATAATATATAATGTTTTTAAGCATTTTCGGATATGTACGAGATTTTCTAATTTAAAAATGGGAGATATATGAAGTTGCCCTTAATATATGATTAATTTCATATATCCTTTACTTTTACGATTAATTTCATACATATTCAAAGTACAATCATTAAATACTTAATATACAATGTTTTTAAAGTATGTTATGTATATGTAAATTTTCAAAATTTAAGAATGAGAGATATGAAATTGCTCGTATAAAATATAAAATAATGAGGGTTATATTGGTTGTTTTATAACAAATAGTTTAGGGTAAATTACACCGTTGGTCCCTGAACTCCATCTCATTTGCCCGTTTGGTCCCCTGATAACGCGGACTCTCATACGGGTCCCTTTTTGACATTGTGCTTACCGTTTGGTCCATGGAGCCCCGTTATGCGTAACGATGGTTATCTCCGTCGTTATCCAGGTCACGTCGCCTTTCTGTTGAAGGGCACAATCGTCTTTTTACTATTATTTTTGGTTGAACGTTTGGTCCCTGCCCCTTAGTATACTACAGTAACGTTTATTGTTCCTATTTTTTGTCATTTAGCGCTCGCGCGTTTAGTCCCTCGGGTTTATTTTTTCCTGTCGCCTATATATATTCCCGCCTATTCTCTTTTCCACCCAACTTGTCATAAAACCCCGATTGCCACCCTATAAATAGATCGTTACAATCCTATTCTTTTTTAAAAAATGGCCTGTATCGAGGAGATTGCAATGGATGCAAAGCTTATTAAAATTGAAGATCAATTGTTAGTCTTAATCAAGAGACAAGTGGAAACTGAGTTGATGCTTAAGGAAAAGTATAGAGATCTATGTGAGGAGGTATATAACTTTGTTAAAGAAATTAAAGACGTGGTAAAGGAGGTTGAGAGGTTAAGTTGTAAAGATGTGGCGAAGGAAACTGTTCGTTTGTTGAGACGTTGACAAAAGTGTGATTTGTATAAGATGACGCGTCTCCAGATGATGGTAGATGAATCTCATCTTAGTATTCGTGAGAAGTATACCTTTGTTAGTAAGATGAAATTAGGGACACTAGTTTAGGTTTTGGTTGGTATTTGGTTTGTGGTGGTTGACTTGTTTAGTCGTTTTTGAGTATGTGATTATGGTTGTTACCATATTATAAGATTTTCAAATGATGTGTATTGTTTGTTATGTTGTTGATTAAGTAGTAGTCAAAGTAAAACTACCCAAGTAGATCAAATATAAAGAAGGACAATCAAATATATATCCCACGTTGGTTCCTAATCTGGGTCATTGTAACCAAATTGACTTGTAAAAGTCTAACTTATCCAAACATCAACATATAAAAGTAGTCAATGCTGAAGAACAACACAAAACTATGCAATGATGTATAAGTCATGATTTCATGATATTACTTTACTGTCAATAATATACGAAAGAACAACGCAAAACACAATAGAATAACAACATCATTCATTTAAAGTTTCTTCGTGGCTTCAACAAATTCCCTTTTTCAAAGGTACTCATCTGAGTTTTGTTGATGTGCTGCATTAATTGTTGGCGCATCTTCATCTCGCGATGTTCAACTTCCCTGTAAAAAGTAACAGCTTTCCATGCACACATACCCCTTTTAACCTTTAACTCGTCAATAATTCCTCACTTTAAACTTTTGTCAACATCTTTCACAACATCCAACAGTTTTCGTGTTATTAGATTATCGTTCGCAACCTTCCTTTCCATTTGCACAACCCACATAAGAGCATAATTTTTGGATTTTGCGGCTTGTTCTAGTTCTTGTAGATGACCACCCATTTCTAAACCTTCAAGATCCATTTTTGAAGTTTCTATGCATTTGCGCTTCATGTTTGTTTTGGAAGATGAACCCGTTTCTAAACCTTCGAGATCCATTTGTGATCTAGCGTGTTAATTTATATAAGAGTTTGTGTTAAGGGTTATGATGTTTCATAACCCTTAACGGTCATGACGTTTCATTATCACCAGTTAATATGTAGAGTTATGATGTTTCGTTCGTCCCTAAACTTTTTATTATTATTGCATACTTGGTCTCTAAACTTAGTCTACCCTACCGTATTGTTTCTCGCAAATTCTACAAATTAAATGCGATGTATCTAGTCGTGTGAGAAACAGTCAACAACTCATTATTACAGTATATGTATTGCCTTTGGACCGTCAATTGTATTAAATTCTTTGTTGATATTTAAGGTGTGATGCTCCCTATCATTTCATACTCAAAAACATTTTCAACTCAAAATCCCAATATATAAAAATGGCTAAATTCCCACGACTAGATGCACTTGCAGTAGCTGCTAATTCTAGGGGGTTGTTTGAAGGGATGTTAGCGTACTGTGATTTGGAAAATGCAAGAGATCTTGAGTTTGCAAATGGTCTCCACAACTTATGGGTTGAGTTGCTTGAGCGTACAAACGAAAGGCAACTGTTTATAACTGAACTTGAGGGTTTGTGTCCATTAGCCAAGAGGTACAAGATTCTGGATTGTCTAAATGAGGATTAAAAAAACAAGATCTTATTCAGTTGTTGGAGCTTAGGAAAGTGATTTTATGAAAATATTGGTAGGTGTCAAGAAAAATTACTTTGATTGAGAAAATCATATCTCTGTAGAAGTCTTGTTTGTGTCGATCTTTTGCTATTGTTTTATTAGATTTTTGGGGTATGTCCAAAATCTTAATGAAAGAACCATCTTCTTAATATATAATGGTTGGTTAATTCTATGCTTTTATTTGATGGAATGCTGCTATACTTTTTGATGTTAAGATTACTGCATATATACAACTTGAGAATTTAGTAGACACGTGGAAAATAAAGAGTATATGTTGCATCGTTGGTCCCTAAGGTTAGTTTGGTCTCTTATCCTTTCTCGCCTTCCACATATCTTCTAAAGGAAGATGGTTTTAAGAGACTATGCGTGTAATGACAGTGCTAATTAATGAAAGTTACATAGAGCCTAGTGGCTGTCAGCCACCTAGCCGTCGTATCTTAGATATCTAATTATTAGATTACCTGTTTTACAACTAATTTAAGTTAGGTTTTGCTATTTAAGTGTTCTTACCCAACATCACTTTCAAACCAAATTTTCAAACACTCTATGGTCAACAACAATAAAAAATAATAGCCAACTTCCCACGTCTACAGGAACTTGCAGCTGCGAGAAACTCAAACAATTTGAATGACGCAATGTCGGTCTATATTTAGAAGGAGATCAACGCAGATCTCTAATTTGTAGTTGGATTAGTCCAACTGTGGGATGTGTTGTACAATCGGGTTAATGAAATGAGAATGTTGTCATCCGATCTGAATCTGTTTGGAGGTCCATTCGCAGTCCAATGTGCCGAGTATCTCAAGCAGTTGTCCAAAACAGAAGTGCTTAAGATGTTGGAGCTAAGGAAGACGATAGCGGAAGTGCACATCCAAGTGCATAAAAAGATAGATTTTCTTACAGTTCTTAAGTTCTATTGATCAGCTTCTTGTTATTTGGGTTATCTTTTATTGTTTTTTGTTTTTTATGTAGATTGGGATGAATGGATGATGATTAGGTTGGGCAAGTGTCTTTTAGGTAGATGGTGATTATGGTTGAGTTTGGGTCATGTCTCAAATTCTATTTTGGTAGTGTACAATAATTGTACATAGTTTAAGCCATTAGTGAATATATGTTAGCGTTTATGTATCTTGTTTGTGTTTTGATTTCACAATGTTGTTGACACTTTTTTGTGTTTGGTCGATTCATTCTCACAAGTACATAAAATACCCTGTTTGACAATTGGAAGTCAAACTATTTGAATATGCGTGATCACAATGCCGTTAGTAAATATATGTTAGTGTTTATGTATCTTGTTTGTGTTTTGATTTCACAATGTTGTTGACACTTGTTTAGGTGTCTGGTCGATTCATTCCCACAAGTACATAAATCGCCTAACTTGTAGGCTTTTCATAACCATTCAAAAGTTACAACTTAACTATTACATCATAAAACATAGCAAAATATCAACTACCAAATACCAATAATCTTTTTTAGCCTTTATTTGGATTTTCATCCTTGACCATCTCTTCTTGGGTGACTCTAATCCTCTTGCTTGGTCTTCTTTCTTTCAACTTGTTCATCATCCAAACATTCATCAGTCACTTATTGATTAGATGATAGTGCTTCAGCTTGATCATTAGCCATTTCAATGACCTCTTCAGCAACCTCTTCATGAACATTGTTTTGAACAACCACAACCTGAATTGGTTGGTCTAACCCAACAAAGAAGTCTTCAGTTTCATGTAAAGGATTAAATTGCCAATCAACTTCAGTACCCGATGAATCCTTCTTAGGCCAATCCCAACCAAAATACTTACATGACTTTCCACTTATACTAGCATCATCATCCGTGTCATACATAAAACCATACAAGTAATCTAGACTATCTTTTTCCTGGCTTAGGATCTTTAAGACGTTATCCAGTGTCGAATTAAACTCTTCAAGAGCCTCTTCTTCACTATCTTCTTCCTGGCTAAGCTTCTCTATCAGTTTCTTAGTGCCAGACTCTAACTTCACGTTAACTTCTCCCACTACCTTGATTTCATGATCACATTCAACCT
Organism: Tanacetum coccineum; assembly: GCA_026074375.1. Taxonomy (NCBI): domain Eukaryota; kingdom Viridiplantae; phylum Streptophyta; class Magnoliopsida; order Asterales; family Asteraceae; genus Tanacetum; species Tanacetum coccineum. Next base: position 24,122 of record BQNB010053760.1, read on the forward strand.
TTTAATTAAACTTTTCAAGACCCTCTTCTTGACTAACTTTTTCCTGGCTTAGCTTCTCTATCACTTTGTGAGTGCCAGACTGTAATTCAAGGTTAATTTCTCCCAATACCTCGATTTCATCATCACGTTCAACCATGTTATAAACTTATAGATGATAGTGAACTGTACCTTTTGATATGTAAATGAAATGGATGGGATGATTTGTTTCGGTGATACTTACAAGGTTTACTTATAGAGGCGGGAAAATTACCCGGCAAACTAAAAGGAACCAAACTTGTAGTTAAGATTATCAAATTTATTGAAATATTGAATAAATGCAAAACTTTCTATCTGTTGAGGTACCAACCGTAGAATTAATTGTTGAATGTATGTGAGGGATCAAGCGCGTTATCTTATCATAAACCAAACACCCCTATTTAAGGGTGTTTATAAGGGACCAACGGTGTAAATTAATAAATGGAAAAAAGGCGATATATTAACATGTGTGAACAAGCAGTTCACGGGCCAAACTTTGAAAATAAATATATAAGTTCAGGGACTACTAATGCAATAAATAATACTAACCTATTGACGGGGTACAACTTTCATTTGGGCACGATTGCAGGATACAATTGTTTGACATAAACACTGACACACAAAAAATAAAATAAAAACCATCGCCTGTTTGTGTAACACACATAAACATAAACCTTAATTATAAACAAAATAATAAAATCTAATTGCTTGATTATACCCAATAACCGTAAATCCGTGCAAATGGATGCAACTAGTGAAAGCAACTTTCCTGTCCGGCCGATTGTTGGTATACCCATGTTTAATTGTCTTTTTTATGCATTGTTCTTTTGAGTGGGTATATTATTGATTTCATTTTTATCAATCTTTATAGATGACAACGGCGCCGTGGATATGAACGGCACGATGGATAACCTAGAAGACAGGATAGCGAATTTAGAAATGGTCTTTGCCTACCTAAAAAAATAAGAAGATGCTTGAAAGAAAGAAAAACAAACCGAACAAAGGTAACAGTTAATCTGATGTATCTTGTGGAATTAATAGCTTGATTTATTGATCAAGTAGTAGTAATTTTTCCGTTATCGCCTCCAAAATTAGACTTTTAGTTAACGCGTCTCTAGTAAATCTAGTTAGAAATAGTTTGTTAACCAAACATTTTTGTTTACAGAAACACATTCTTCTGATGATACAGCTGATGAGGACATTGCACAATTTGAAGTTGCATCTAAATCAAAAATTTCCACCTTCAAGCTAAAAAAGGTTACAGCTCATAAAGTTGTAACCCAAAAGATTCAAACAAGACCATTTCTTGCTAAAGCCCTGTTCCAATAAGAAATTGCATACTAGGCCTTGCAGTAGCTCATACATGGGCTTGTATTGATAACAAAACCTTTGGAACAAGAAAACCAAAAGATGCAATAGTTGCAGATCAATACAGAAAGGGGAAAAAGAAGGTTTGAACAAGAGGGATTGTTGTTTCAAGTTAACAATAGACATTTTAAAAGTGACATGTTTGTTTGTGTTTAACATTGGTAATTTACCCAACAATAAATTTGTTACCTTTAAGGTTTGTTTGATCATACATTGGATGGTTGTTGATCAAACAGTTTATGTTTAATCATCTAATATTTTGCTTATCCATCTTATGTCCATTTAAATCATGTTGCTTGTATGCGAATAACTACTTATGAACTACTATGATGAATTTTATTTAGCATTGTATACTTTTAAATGTTGAAGTAATATTGTTTTGATAAGTTTGACTTTTACAAGGCAATTGCGGTGGTGTCTAAAATAATACAAGTTCAATGTTTTTAAGAATTAGGACCAACGGTGATACTTTATTGGATAGACTTTGACTTGGGTAAGTGTCGTATGACTTTAAAATTTACACTACTAAAAAATTAGGATATTGCAAATTTAGTCCCTGTAAGTTTAGTATTAGATTGTCCTCTATTTAATGATGTGTCAGATTTTTGGTATTCCCAAAGAGCTTTTCCCACTTGTTTTTGTGTGTTCCCAAAGTGATTTAACATATTATTTCTATTCCATTTTAATAATTCCGGCAACAACTTCAAAAATACAACAAATCGGCGATGATGTTGCAAACTCGCAGCACACGTGGTCGAGAAAACTCTGCACAACCACATCTAGTATTTACGAACGATGGCCTTCTGACTGAAATATTAATTCGATTACCTATTCTCTATATTTATCTCTTTACAACCGTATCAAAACATGGCTACAAATTCTCACTTCCTCTGATTTCACCGATAGACGCAGAAAAATCCCTAACCTTGATCCTCCTGTTGGTATTTTTGCTAATCACCGTAGAAGGTTATTTAAATGTGAGTTTGTGTCGTTAGATCCCAGACTTGAGTCAAGAAAATCCGATATGGATAACTCATTCACTCTTGGCTCTAATGAGGAAGCTGATCATGTTAAGATCTTGCAATCTTGCAATGGTTTGCTTCTGTGTAGTGGTTCGGGGTCGCCTGCTTTTTATTATGTATATAATCCATCCACTAATCTGTTTAAAATGATTCTGCAACTAGAAAACTCGCATGATGATTCACATCTTCACGCAACTGGTGTATTGAGAATGGCCTTTGATCCTATAAAATCACGTGACTACAAAGTGATGCAACTTTTTGCATGCTCACATTCTGACCTTGAAATTCAAGTTTACTCTTCAGAGACAGGCAATTGGAGCTTGTGCAGGGAGCGGTTAATCTACTACAATTTTGCTCATTTTACCACTTTAATATATTAGAATGATGTCTTCCATTGGCTAGAAACTGGGGATATGCAAATTACTCTTTACAAATTAAACATTGATGACCATGACCATCCAATCATAAAAACCATAGAAATCCTTAATGGGTTGCACTAAAGAAGGAACTTCTTACAGTTTTTTGGCTATAGAGAAGGTAGTTATGATCCAATGTTAGAACAAATAGATATACCTGGCATTTTGCATCTGCAGGGGAGATTGTTCGAGTCGCCTGGGTGTCTGCTTCTTGCATGTAGAGATGATATTGACTCTAGAGAGTTTACTATATACGAGATGGTGAGAGGGTCATCTGTGTGGACGATTAGGTACCTTGTTAATACGATGAATTTATAACTCCTCTTCGCGAACGATGGTCGATTCAGTCCACTGTGTGGAGTATTGGTTTGGAAGAAAGGGAAGAGGATTCATTTTTGGTAATCAATTTATCCGGAAAGGTTGTAAAATACAACATCATATCAAAGACTATGAGTCAGATCTTTGATATTGGTTCAAATCAAATGGATGATGATTATGAGTTCTTTACACCTTATATAGTTGCTCATAACCCTTATGATTTCATTTTGTCTTTTGCAAGTATTTGAGGGATAAATCTTTGTCAAATGTTTGTTACAATTTGTTGTTAGAAACTTTATTAGGTATTGACGGGTCTGTCTAATGCCTGACTCATTTAGTTACCAATGTCTGAATTCGTTACCTTTTTGGTTGTTTGATCATACCTTCAATGGTAGCCGATGTAACTATGTTTTGCTAATGCATCTTATGTCCACTTTAATAAGGTTGCTTGAGGTGTTGTGCTACTATGTTTTGATAAGTTTGTCTTTTACAAGTCTAATTTGAGTGGTGTCCAATATAATACCAGCTTCAATACTACAACTCAAACTATCCAAAGCTAGTTAAGGGTATGTTTGATCTAAAGGGCCAACAATGATAGTTTAAACTATCCAAAGATAGTTAAGGGTGTGTTTGGTAATTGCCTAAAAATACTTGCATTCTAAATTTCGTCCCTGCCTATTGAGATTCTTTGTATCCCCTATTTAATGATGTGTCAGTGTGTTCCCAAAGTGATTTAACACACTATTTCTATTCTATTTTAATAATTCTGGCAACAACTTCAAAAATTACAACATATCAGCGATGATGTCGTAAACTCGTAACATACGTGGTCAAGAAAACTATTTTTTTTTTGGTAAAGGGTTTTCTTGGTAAATAGTATTACACCAAAAAACGTTTAAGTACAAAAGGTGTAGGTGAAGTCCTACAACCTAGTCTGTTACATGGGCACAATCAAGAATGCACCACTATGCAAAAACCATAAAAACGGCATAAGAATGACACGCCATTCTTATGACAAACAAAAAAGTAACATTAATAACTTCCTAACCCTAAGCCATCGAGATGGCTACATCAGCTCTTGAAAACGACTCATCGATAGCTAACACAAAAAATGTGTTAACTCTTAATCATTGAAGAAAAGGCCGTATAACAAGCATTGTCCATGCTATTAATTTCAGTAGCATCTTTCAAATAGCCTTCACAGCTAACATCCAAAAAACAAACCAAGAGACTTCACAACCAGGCCCGCAACAACACACACTGTTGTTTTAACCACATTAGGCATGGAATAATCCCCAAGTATATTAGTAGCAGCAATACCACTATTTTGACCTTAACAACCAAACCCATGCTCGTAAAATTGATCATAGATACTTATACAACCTTTGTTGAATTCGCATGCATTGTATTATCATTGATATCAGCAGCACGTGAAAGCGGAACATCCTAAACACCCCCAATCTGATGCATGAATCTCCATAGGCAGGCTCCTTGCGCCTAGTTGAACATCAACAAGCATACATATGTTGATTAAATCTACAAGTTTAGCTAAACCCATAACCACAAACCCAAAAGAACAATAAACCACAGATGCTCATCTTCTTAATAGAATACGCATCAGGTTTAGACCCACAAAGTTGATTGCCATTACCACTTAAACCCATAATATTAGTACCATAACATTAACACTAAACCAAGCACCAGCAACAACATATATTAAACCAAAATTATCCTCCATAGTTTTACAACCAGCAGTGACATCAGGCCTATGATTCCACCAACCATCAGCACCCTTCGCCATCATACATCCTTCCTTGTAGCATGGGATGAGTCCCTTGGGTTCTTCAATATATGCATTAAGGGTCTTTCATCAACCACGGTAATCCTTGCAGCACCTTTAATACCTATAGACCCCGTCAGCATCATACACCCCATTATCCCACGAACAAACGAAGATAACAACAGCATCATATCAATCTAACGTCCAACAAAGATACCGTTATAGTGATTGACTAGAACCAACATGACAACAATGATTGCAACAGAACCTTAACAAGAATCGATAACTCCAAACCATAACTGAGCGTAATGATCAGAAGGGATTGAAATAATCATGGTCGAGAAAACTCTACACAACCACATCTAGTCTTTACAAATGACGACCTTCTGACAGAAATATTAATCCGATTACATATTCTCTATATTCATCTCTTTACAACCGTATCAAAAAATGGCTACAAATTCTCACTTCCATTGATTTCACCGATAGACGCAGGAAAATCCCTAACCTTGATCCTCCCGCTGGTATTTTTGAAATTCACCTTAGATCTTTATTTGAATGTGATTTTGTGTCATTAGATTCCAGACTTAACTCAAAAAAACCCATTATAGATCACTCCTTTAGTTCCGTTGAAGAAGTTGATCATGTTAGGATATTGCAGTCTTGCAATGGTTTGCTTCTGTGTACTGGTTCGGCATGGCCTGTTTTTTATTACGTCTATAATCCATCCACTAATTTGTTTAAAAGGCTTCCGCAACCAAACTACTCGCATGATGATTTATGTTTTTACAGCAGTGATGTATTTAGAATGGCCTTTGATGCTAGAAAATCACTTTACTACAAAGTGGTGCAAGCTGGACGCACATCTGGTGAGACTCAGATTCAAATTTACTCTTCATATACAGGGAATTGGAGCTTGTACAAAGACCGATTTAGCTACTTCGATCATTTTGAAAGTGCAATTTATTAAAATAACACCTTCCATTAGCTATAGGGGTTGAATAGGCAGCTTAAGCATTGCAAATTAAATATTGAAGACTATGACCATCCAATTATGACAAGCTTAGACATCCCTCATGGGTTGCATAGGGGAAGGAACTTTTTAGAGTCTTTTGGCGGCCCTAGTAATGATCCAGTTTTACTACTCATGGAAATACCTCATATGTTGCATCTTGAAGGGAAATTTTTTGAATCACGTGGGTGTCTACTTCTTGTATGTAGAGATGATATTGGATCTATAGAATTTACTATCTACAAGATGATGAAAAGGTCTTCCATGTGGTCGGTTAGGTACCTTGTTAATACTGAGCAATTAATGGATCCACTTCTAGAAGGATGGTCGATTCGGACTAGTGTTTGGAGTATTTGTTTCGGAAAAGGGAAGAGGATGCTTTTGTGGTGATAAACTTATCTAGAAAGGTTGTAATACACAACCTAATATCAAAAATTAACAATGAGATCTTTGATATTGGATCTAATCCAACGGATGATAATGATGTTGAGTTCATGGTATGTGCTTAAATAGACATACCTTTTACCTAATAAAACGAGCTAAAAAGACCAATAATGACCAATAATAAATAAAAAATGCATTAAATTTGTGTGTTTTGTCTATTGTGTCTCGCAGGTAACGGATATTTCATAAAGGACAAAAATAATGCAAAACGGACAAAACCGAGCACGGGAATGGAATGAGCGGGAAAAATCAAAGCCGAAGGCAAATACATTTTTAATAGGCCAACCCGTACCCATTTTATTGGGTTGAGTCAACCCAATAAGAATGATAATGTATATCTTAAGCCCTTTATAAAGCCTTAACCAATCCGTTAAATCTTTTGACCCATCAAAAGCCCAACACCAAGCCCAAGTTATAAACAAGTGGTCAAAGCACGGGTCAAACCTTCCAAAGTTAAAAGTACTGTATATCTTTTTCACAACTTTTTCCCTCCCTCTCTTTTACACAAAGCACACACACTCGCAGGGTAAAGACCCCATTCACCCAACACACACCCCTTCCTTCTAGAACCTCCTGACACCCTCTGACACATTCCAATACATGCTGGCAATCCCAAGAATTATGATTGGTTGATGTGACGTGGTGATCAAATTAAGGGCTCGGATTGATTAGAAGAATGAGGCGGTTTGATTGGATGGCTTAGATTAAAGATAGAAGGCTCCTCATTCCTTCCTCACAAAGAAAACACACCCCAAGCCCATGGCTCATCTATAAATAGGACTAGTATCTCATTGTAAAGAGCATATAGGAGTAGGATTAGATTAGGGTAGTGTAGGTTTATTTTTCCAACTTATTTTATGTTTCCTATTCTCTTAAACATTGCTTATTTTCCGCTTATTCCTGCTTATTTGTGCTTTTTCTACCTTAATATAGCTTATTGAATCTAGTTTATAGCTTCTTATGATCTGTCTTAGGCTTTCATTAATTTTTAGTCTAAAATGTTTTGAAAAACCAAAAAAATATGCATATTAGTCTAGCTTAATTTTAGGTGCTTATTTTCCTTGAGTATTGCTTATTTGTACTTATTATGTTAAGAACTTCATCTGGATTCAGTATTTTGAGCTTAATTTGATCTGATCTAGTGTAGAAATGCATTTGAAAGTTTTTAATGGATGTTTGGCACAAGCAGTTTTAACTTAGTTAAAACTGCTTGTGTGGCTTTTAGTTATTAAGTCTATTTTCTTAAGCTCAAAGCTAGACTTAGATCTAGTTTTCTTAAGCTCAGATTAGGTATTATTAAATTTTAAAGTTTGTTTTATCTTAAATTCAAGTCTGCAAGTTCAAAAAGCTTTCCAATCAGCTTATCTCTTTACTTTCTTAAAGACGTGTTTGAGATGAGTTGTTTGAGTTCTCTCAGCAGCATTGTCAAACTAGTTTGAGTCGCATTTCTTTGGAAAAGCTTTTCTTTTCTCAATTTAAAAGAAATTAGTCTAATAGTTTTGGTTTTTATGGATTAGTATTGCAGATTGATAGTGGGTAGAACTTAGCTTAACTTTAACTAAATTAGAGTGCATTTAGCTTATTGTAGTAGAAATTTAATCTGTTTTAAGTTTCTAATATTCAAAACCAAATTTTGAGTCCTAGACTTAAGATACTTTTAGCTCAAAAAGTCATAAACAGATATGATACATGCAGTCTGATTTAATTAGGATTTTAGTTTGTTTTGTTGTTTAGTTCCAATTTGTATTAGCTTATTGAGTCAAGTTCTTGATAGGTTTTTGAGTTTTTAGCTTTTCATTTTTGCTTATTAAGTCTATTTTTAAGCTGCCACTCTGTCCAAAAAAGCCAAAAATAAGTAGTTTGTTTGTCATTTTAAACTTACTTTTTCTAGCTTATAACTTTTACTTATTTGTTTAATTTTAGTTTTTAAATGTTCTTAGGGTCAAAGTCTTTAGATGTTTTTGAGCTTTAGTCTTTCATTTAGCTTATTGAGTCCTAGAATTAAGCTTAAAAATCTGTAATTAAACTCAAAAAGACCAAAAACACTAGTGTAGTCTGTCACCTTCTTTAAGTCTTTTCTTAGCTTATTTGTTTGCTTATTATCTGTTTTTCAGCTTATTGGTGTTCTTTGAGTCCTTGTCTAAATCTGATTTTAGTTTATAGCTTATTTCCTTATCTTATTTGTTCTATTTTTTAGCTTAAAGTAGTGGTTAAGGTCCTTTTAAAAATGCCTTTGAGTCTAACTGCTTAATGCTTTTAGTAGTGCTTTTCAGCTTATTTGCTTCATTGTCCCTAGTTTCTAGTGCTTATTATGTTTAGGGTTATGGTCTGCTTTCAACTTATTTGCTTTTCTTGTGCTTATTATGTCCAAAAAGCCAAAACAGTTTTAGCTTAAAAGTCAATAGACTTTTTGAGTTAAACTGTCATCTTTTTCAGCTTATTACTAGCTTATTTTTAAGTTTTAATAAAAGTTGTTTTATTAAAGTTTTTAGTTTTTGCTTATTTTTTTAGCTTTTTCAAAAAGAAAATGAAAAATAAAAAGTTTTTGCAAAAAGGAAGGCCACAGGTTTCGAACCTGTGACCTCCCCTTTATATAGCCAACGCTTTAACACACACACTTTAACCAAACGCGCCCTTGGGTCTTTTCTGTCATTCTTTTGCACCATTAATTATTTATGCATCTTTTCTAGTTTTAGCTTATTAGGTTTGTTTGCTTATTTACAGCTTATCTAGTTAAGCTCTTCATCAGATTTTATTTTTCTTAGGATTAGTATAGTATTAAGTAGTTTTCCTAATTTTTCCAGATTTTTAATAATTAGTTTACTATTTTTAATAATTAATTTAGGTTAAAACTGTTTTTAATTAATAATAAATAAAATAAAAACCAAAAAAATATAATTCTTTTTTTGAAAATTATTTTTAGTCATTTAGGATTTATAAAAATTAAATTTGCATTTGTAGGGCTTAATTTTGATATACTTGCTTACATAGTCGCGTTTTAAGATTCCCGTTATCGTTTTTAGCTTTAATTTTTAATTTTCTTAATCATTACTTGCGTTTACATGTTAGTATGCGTTTTCATTAGTAGAATTAGAAACCAAATCAAGATCTTTAAAACCATTCAAATCACGCGATCACAAACTTAACCGATTCTCAATTCTCACCTCGTCGGGATACGACTCGGGAAGGTTTTGAATTTTACTTTGGATAAAAGTAATCTTCTAGAACCCTCACGGAATACTTATTACTATACTATTATTGATAAATCATTATACTATATTTTACGTATACGTATCGGGACGAATCAGTTCATTTCACCTTTCTCAGTTGATCCTAACCTTTATAAGTTCATTCTGTCTCTTGCAAGTGTGTGATTATGAGTCTTTTTAAAATGTTATTTTAAAATTAGGCCATTGGGTATTTCGGGTCAATTACAATTACAACATATTACAATTACAACACATTCCAACTCTTTCAATTACGATTCCTTCAAATTACAAATTACAATTCTTTTAAAAACATACTACGAACCAAACGGCCAATGTAAACCATATTTTGCGGTTCTCTTATTTTTATATGTGCTAGATACCAGTTTTAATTTTTTTGTAACTCCCCTTTCATGGTATTATTGAATTTGCAAAAACTAATTTGACATGCTTTTGAATCGGGACTTTTATACAACTAAAATTTACTTCCAAATTTCGGTATGTGTTTCCTCACAAATCACACATCTCTTACGGGTTGTAATTAGTGTCAATCTCACAAATCGCACATCTCTTACGGGTTGTAATTAGCGTCAATCTCACAAATCACATCTCTTACGGGTTGTAATTAGTGTCAATGAAAGTGAAGAAATTAACATATCACTTAACTCCCGTATGCTTTTCATGTGCTTTATGCATTGTAATCTTCTCCAAACTGACAACTCCCTCGCGTGACTTTACAAACAGGAACAAAAATACATGGGGCCGATTTTTGACATCCCTTTCATGACCAGAATAAGATTTGGAAAATTTACAGATTGATGAGGGCTGAATCCTTTTTATAAGGTGAGGCCTAAAAGATTTTACAAACGCAATGAAACTGACTATGTTTTCTAAACAGCAAACTCACACACCCATTTCACACGTAAATTTGAAGGTTAGAACACAACCACTTGGTAATGAAAAGCACATTTAATACACATTGGATACTACTGCGCAAAAGACCCAATGTCAAGAAAAATGCTAAATCGTTCAATCTATATTCATTTTGCCTCTCAACGTTTAGGATATGACGGTAAACAAAGATGACAGCATTTCATGGTCCAAAGATTTCTTTCAAACTAAAGAGGTGTATTCACTAGCACATCAAGCTTACAGGAAAACAAGAATGCTATGTTCACAAAAGATTTACAAAAAAAGTTTCCACAAGATGATCAAGATCACTTGTCCAATCAAATAGATTCTTGCTTTTTTTATAGTTGTTTCGATTGGACAAATGATCTTACCACATCATTGTATGAAAAAACAATATACCAATACCATAAAGGAGAAAGCAGCCGTTTATGAATACTTCTCTTCTCACGTGATGCATTTAACATAAGAGATAGCTAAACAACTTCAATCAAACCAAAAAATTCAGTACAACTAGCAAAGGCATCAACATTTGGAACAAGTGTATATGAGATAACTGACTAGCAACTCGTGTCTTGTGTTCAATATATTTAGAGGTGTGCCATTCATTAAACCCAAATACATATCTTGAATCTGACCTAAACAAGATAATCAAACAGCCATGATTCATATTTTGAGGTTTAGCCACAAAAATGGCTTTTAATGTGTCACTCCCCATACTCCAAAACCAAAAGATATAACAGAGCAAATTGATATACTACAAGATAAAATTGCATTGATAATGAATTGTATTCTTAACATTTGTCTCCCTTTTAACTATATAAGTGATGTTCACTACTATTATAAAACAATAATGCCCGAATTCATAGCGTGGGCCGGGGAAAAAGACCTATATGATATAACATGAATAATAGAATTCCAAAATCGATAACAATTTTAGTACCTCAAACTAGCAACGCCAAAAACTTTGGTTGACCAAACCTTTTCAGTCGAGACATCAAATCGCTTATACACCAGAGATTTTTCCCGATATGCCCTTTTCTTCATCTTCTTCCGAGTAGTCATCAGCATCATCTTTGTTATCCATTAGCTTAGCTGCTGCAGGATCCCGTTGTACAGATGGACTACTAACACCAGTTACAGATTGCTGATACATAATTCCTCCAGCAATCGTTACAAGCAAACAAAACAATCCAAACGGACTAGCATGTTTATCCCAAATCAAAACATTAATCGCCACCGTAAGAAACTTATTCACAACACCCGTAACAGTAAACGCAGTAGCAGAAATAGCCTTCCGACACGCAAACCCAAAGAAACTAATCAACAATCCAAACACGCACGACAACGAAACAGCAGTAAACGCAACAACCTCAAACAAATTCCCCCCATTCTCTCCCACTTTCGCAAACACATCTGTATACTCACCCGTTATAACCCAAAACAAAGGAGCCATCATAAGCGATAACAAATTATTATAATAAACAAAACCCCAAGTATTCAACCCAAGATTCGTAACCATATGTTTAATATAAACCATCTCAGTCGTAATAGTAACCAAATACGCAAACGCCCACGAATACGCAGTCAAGCTAAACCCTGAATCAGTAGCAACATAACCAACAGCCCCACCCAATATAACCACAAGTGACAAAAACGTTATCTTAGACGGCACCGCTTGTTTCCTAAACACAATATCTGCAACTGCAACTAACAAAGGTGTCAACGACCTAAACACAATAAACGTGTCCACGTTCGCATGCCTTAACAGATTCGTATTAGTAAAAATCGCTAAGTAAAATACAAACGCAGCGGGTAAAAACTTCTTAGCGGTTTCCCACACAAACGGGTCATGACTTAAAAATCCTAACTTCCCTAAAACCCAAACGCCTAACGCCGAAACTAAGTACTGCAACGCAGTTAATAAACCGGGGTAATTAAACTTAGTTATCGCAAATTTGTTAATCACAGCTAACAAACTTGAACATAAAGCATACCCAATTACTAAACTACTTGTTGCATAATGCTGCTTAACTACTGCCATTATTAAAATCACACCTAAAACCTCTAAAAACCCTTAAAACTTAACAATTGGTTATCAATTGATGCAATTAATTTGTGGGTTTGATTCAACTTGATCTCAATTGAAGATTGGTGTAAAAAAAAGGTTTGATTACGGTTAAATCTGTTGATCTGATGAGCTAGGACTAGTTAAAACCCTAATTTGAGAGAATTTAGGGGTTTTTTTGTTACTGGATGAAATGAGAAACTAAAAAGTGGATCGAAATGGGTTTTTGATGAATTGTATGAATATGGATTCAGATGTGTGTGTTTAATGGAAAAACGTGTTTAGTTTTGATGAATTGATGAATTAGGGGTTTAGTGATTACTGGATGAAATGAGAAACTGAAAAGTGGATCTAAATGGGTTTTTGGTGAATTGTAAGGAAGTGAGTTGAGATGTGGGTGTTTAATGGAAGTTGTTGAAGATCTACGGTGATGGTGGTAGTTGAAGAGTGACGAGTGAGTGAGTTATGGAAATGAATGCCGTGTTTTATGGGAATTGATTCGATTAAAAATCAATGTTTATTTTTCCTTGTCTTGTGGAATCATATTAAAATGATGAATCTACATCTACTACTATCGAGGGGCTGAGCATCGGGTCAAAACCGAAATCATCGGATCGAGCAAAATCAAATCGAATAGATAGTTTAGGCTTGTTTTTTAGCTCGAACCGAACTGAACCAAGCAAAATTGAAACCGAAAACCACAGATATACAAAAGCGAAAACCAAAACGAATATGAGTCTGTTCGGTTTGGTTTTCAGTGATAACAATGAATTTTGTTATTACAAATTCTTTATCATAGACTAATAACTCTACAATGATACCTCATTTAAGGCCTTTTTCGTTTGTAAGCGAGTTTAAAATTTGAATTAGGATTTTGATTTTGATTTGATGTAATAAAGATAAAATATATTATAACAAAGAGAGTGTCCAAATAAATAATTATAGTTAAAATTGCTAATAATAAAAAAAATAACTTTGTAAAAAATCAACAAAAATAAAAGACTGATATGTACCCACATTGCAATGTCAAACAAATATGCTAATCTATTTTTTCTAAGGAAAAAGATCCTCTCAAGTTGTGGTCAAACATGATACATCATGTTAAGTTTTTTGTGAGTGTAAATAAATTAGTGGGCCCTTGATTTTTATTAAAAAAAAATGTTGTATATATTTAACTTATTTGTGATTGGTGAACATGATGTATCATGTTTGACTCAACTTTAAAGGATTCTAATCCTTTTTCTAACACTGGCTTCTAGATATACTTTTAAAGATGCCCGAAAATCTAGGTTTTGGTGGGCCAGTTTGAGCCTCTTTTCAATCCAAACATGTAAATTAAAGCCAAACCTAAATATTAAGCTTGATGCTTGTATACCAAACGGACCCTTAACTTGTGGTATACTCTTTATCATTTTAATTTCTTTTTTAAGATTACATGTAATTGTGACGCGTTAGAGGGTTTTTTGAGATATGTCACACATGACTCCGTTGTAAGTCATTTCATGGCGCGTGAGCTAAGAAAAAAGACGGACAAATGACGAGTCTTTTCATCAATGGGTTTAAACTATCTAACAATTTACAAAAACTACATTTAACTTTACTTTTAAAAAATATGGTTAGTATATAATTAAACTAAATGGATACAATATATATATTGAATATGAAAACTTATGACAAAAAATAATGTGATGGAGTGGTTAAATGCTGTTGTTCCGATGTCCTAGAAACAAAATTCCAAATGTTACGCTTGCATTTTTTAGTCAAAATAGCACTTAGCTTTTTATTTTGCCAAAGTTACAAAATAGCCATGTCATTAAATTATTTAGAAATGACAATACAAATAAGGGTGCAATCGAGTCAAGCCGAGCTCGAGCTTGACAGGGTTTGAAAAAAAATAGTAGGCTTGAGCTTGACTTGATAGCTCGTCAAGCTTTAACCATATAGACTTGAGTGGGATTTGATTAAAGCTTGAATGTGTACAAAATAAATGTATTTAATAGTCAAACGTCCAAACTCACCAATAAACATATGCATAAAGTAAAACAAACAAAAACCATAAGTGAAACCCAAGGTAGATTCATTAAACATTAATAAAACTAACAATAACATTCTCGTACAAAGTCCAACATTAGAATGAAACATAAGCCAAAGTACTAATTAATGTTCAAACGTACTAAGTATTTCAACAAAAACGTACATTAGCCATAATACTAATTAGTTTTTAATTAGTTTTGGCTAATGTTCTCAAAAGTAAAAACTATGTACGAAGAATACAAAGCACTAGAATATAAATCGTTAGATTAATTAGGGTTAAAAGTCATTTTAGAATACATTATTCATTTAGTTATGAAATAGGATCTTATAATTAATTTAATACTGAAATTACCCTGTGGAAATCGTAGAGGGTGGGGGTGAATATGTTTCCATTTAAAAACTTAAAACGTTTTGTATCAAATTATCCATCAAGTTAGATGCAATATGATGAGTGTGAATAATACATCTATATCCACTAGAACATGTCATAGCAATATAAACACAATCATAATGTTAACTTCTATCCATGACACAATCATCATCCAAACAATATAAGCAACTGTCAACACACATATAGATCTAATGCAAATATAAATGTAAGGCGATACGGTAAATAAAGATGTAAATCGAAAAGTAAAAGAAAGTGCAAACCGGACGCGATGATTTATAGTGGTTCGGTCACATAGCACCTCTTCACCCTACTCCACTCCTCGAGTACCCAACTCGAGAGTCACTTCACTAGTCAACAAGCTCCCTTTAGGCAGAGAAAACCATACATAACTAAGCTTACATCGATTTCCGACACTAAGCCAAATGTCGAGTTCTAATCATAGTTAGAACCAATCTATCACAACTTATGTATTTTGAGGACTAAAATACTAACCGCACAACTTCACTTCACGACACAACTTCACTTCACCGGCACTTCACCGCACAACTTCACTTCACCGCACAACTTCACTTCACGACACAACTTCACTTCTCTGCACAACTTCACTTCACGACACCTAAACACTAACAAGATCACCCCGATCTATCTAAACTCTTTACTATCACCACGATCTAACTAAACTTCCTATGATCACCACGATCTAACAACTATACACACCATGATCACCATGATCTAACTATT
>BQNB010053761.1:0-36174 GCA_026074375.1 Tanacetum coccineum
CTATTTAACCAAGGTGGTATTATTGCATACTACCATTGACATACATATGTGTTTATAAATATGTAAATATTACACTCATGGTCTTGTTAGGGAGTTCTTCGACAGCATCAATACTGATCCCTTCACGGGACCCCAATAGGCAAATCTATTTAAAATAAATGAATCAGTTTACCGTGAGCTAGTATGGGAGTTCTTCGCCTCTTTCAAGTTTAAATCCACTTCTTGCAGGTACAACCCCGCTCATGTGGGTGTTTCATTTAGGCTAGGAGGAGAAACTAGGACTTTGTCTCTTTTGGAATTGGGATGGAGGATTGGTTTGTATTCGGAGGAAGAATCAAGGTTGGATGACACTAGGAGAGGATTGAATAAAGGCGAGATAGTGAGGGATGAGGTTTTGACAATGGGGTTTTGGCCGAGCATTGGGGATGATGAGTTCGTCGTAGGAGGAACAGCTGTCAAAAAGGTTAGGGATCCTTAGGTTAGGCTGGCCCACCGTTGCATTTTGACAACCATCTCGGGTAGGAAGGAATCTACCCACCGGATCACCACAAACGATCTCTTTTTCCTCTATTGTATCTATGGAGAAGGGGTCACTTGCAACATCCCCTATTGGTTGGCTCGGTATCTCAAGGGTGTTAGGGATAAGGATTTGACTTGTGGAGGTATGTTTGTGACGAGAATTGCTAGGTCTTTTGGATTGTTAACTAATGCTATGTTGGATGCTTTGAGTGTTGAGCCTATGGCACACATCTTCAAAAAGAAGTCTTTGATTGCCATAAATGTAGGGATGGATCTCGGTAGAGGGGCATGTTGTTGTCCAGCAACACGTCAGGTCGGGGAAGATGATGATGTCGAAGAGGCGGCTAATGAGGAGGTTGGTGGTTCTGCTGAGGTGTATCGAAACATAAGCCATGGTGATTGACAGGTTCTCCAAGCAAGGTAGATGGACCAACAAGACGAGCATTAGGGGTGGCTTAATACGTGGATAGGGCGACAGGAAGTGCAAGCTAACTGGATGTATGGCCACACTGTCCACCAATTCTAATACTTATCTACCCGTGATAACTTGGATCCTCACTGTTAGACCTAGTTTTATATGAAGTGATGGTCATTAAGACTCCCGAACCTTGTATTAGTCTAGTAAATGTTCTTAGGAATTCTATATGCTAATTGGTCCTAGTGACGGGCTTTAAGCCCATTAGATATCAAGCCTGGCCTTGGAAGCCCACTTAAACCCAAGGCTAGCCCATGTACTCAACTATATAAAGCCTTCTCCTCATGTGGAGAGGGTGTTACTCATTTTTCCTTTCATTAATGTGTAACCTTTTCTTTTGTTATTTCTCTCTCTAAAACTCATATCTCTCTCTCTCTCTCTAAACTTCAAGCAAATTCATGTGTTCTTGTGTGATTTGATAAGCTAACATGTGGTATCAAGAGCTCATGGTTGTCTAGTGTTTGTGGTTTGCTTATTCTTGCTTATCTTTGCTTAATTCGTCCTTGTTTCTTTTCCTTATTAGCCTTAGTTTACTTCTCTTTGTGTGTCTTGATTCATAAGTGTATTTGAGTACTAGCTTTCTAGCTTGTTGTGTGCTTATAAACAGCTTATGATGAATCAAACATAGCTTATTTGGTTTTTCTTTTTTGTTCGAATATTTTGGTTCGAGACAATTTGGAAAATCAATCTTCAAGGTGTTTGTTGTTGCTTTTGAATCGTCTTGTTGTACCTTACCACCTTTGAGCTTATTGGTAATTTATTTGTTGCTTAAACGAATCTCCATAGAGCTTATTTAGTTCGGTTAAGCTTAGTTATCCAAGTGTGGGTATTGTGGTACGATTTGGTTTGTTTGGTAGTTGAATTAGGGTAAGGTCAAGAATACCTTGTACTAGGTTTGTTTGGTAATCGTTTATGTGCAAGAAAACAAAAGTACATCCCTGGCAGCGGTTTACTATTGTGGTCCTAAACGTCGAAAGTGACATCTTTGTCCATAGCGGTTTGTCATCGTGTGTAGCGGTTTGGTCTAGTGTTTTTGTAGCGGTTTATCAACTTTGAACCGTAGAGGTTTGAGTGCAGGTTATAGCGGTTTGATTTTTCATGGTCTCCCTGATCCGCTCTGACTACACCTTAAAATATATATAATATAATAAAATATCAAATATATAGTAAGAATAAAACAGTCAAGACAGCAGTTTGATTGATTCTATCGCAACGGTTTACCAACTTCAAAACAGGCAGCGGTTTGATAACATTGAGCCAGCGGTTTGTTAACTATTAGTAGCGGTTTGGTTATTTCACCAGGAAGCGGTTTGTATTAAGTAAGCCAGCGGTTTGATAGTTTCACTAGGCAGCGGTTTGCTTACTATTGGTAGCGGTTTGGTTATTTAACTAGGTAGCGGTTTGTATCAAGTAAGCCAGCGGTTTAATATTTTCTAGGCAGCGGTTTGCTTAGTATTGGTAGCGGTTTGATCATTATTTTGCCGGCGGTTTGGTGAAATTCTTGGCAGAGGTTTGGTCAAACTTATTACTTTATCAAACCTTTGTGATACACAATCTTGGACCACTAAAATCAAGGACATACAAATTACTACTTGGACTTAACAAACACGTAATTCAACAACAACAAACCCTAACATCAAACAATCATCAATTCACGATTTCTTCTTGACTTTGTAAAATCCCGTAAAGGTTTATACTTTTCCAGTTTTAGTTATAGATTTGTAAAATCCTGTGTTATCCCAAGGACTTAATCAATTTAACTTTAATCAAGCAAATCATAATCACTAAATCAATCCTAACTTATCACTTCACATCACTCTTGCAATGTCGACTCAACAAGACATTTATGCAGCCGGTTCCGAAAGCCATCCTCTTATGCTTAACAAAGAGAACTATGTTCCATGGTCGTCTCGTCTTCTTCGTTATGCTTAAAGCATGCCTAATGGAAAGTTAATCTACAATTCCATTATAAATGGTCCATATGTCAGACGAATGATTCCTGAACCAGGTGATGCAGCCCGTACAGTTTCTGTTCCTGAAATGTTTCATGAACAAACTGACGATGAACTCACTGAAGCAGAAATTAAACAAATGGAAGCTGATGATCAAGCAATTCAGACCATTCTTCTCGGCCTTCCCGAAGACATCTATGCTGCTGTTGATAGTTGTGAAACTGCTCAGGAAATCTGGTTACGCGTTTAGCAAATGATGAAAGGTTCTGACATTGAAATTCAAGAGAAGAAGGCTAAGTTGTTTAATGAATGGTAAATGTTTACTTCCACTGATGGGGAATCGACTGAGTCTTACTATCATCGTTTCTCAAAGTTAATGAATGATTTCAAGAGAAACAAACACTTTCTAGAAAAGATTGCCAGTAATCTCAAGTTTCTAAACAACTTATAACCAGAATGGAGTCGACATGTTACCATTGTTCATCAAACAAAGGACTTGCATACAGCAGATTACACTCAACTGTATGATTTCTTGAAGTATAATCAAAAGGAGGTAGATGAACTAAGAGCTGAACGACTTGCAGAAACACAAGATCCTTTAGCACTCATGGCAAATTCCAACAATCCTTTCAATTATCCAGTGTTTCACCCAGATCTACCATCATCAAGTACCTTTATACAACAACCACTCCTAACAACAACTATAACCTACAACCATCATTCAACCATAACTACATGCAACAACCTATGCCAAATCCCAAAGACATTACAGACCCCACAACTGCAATGAACATGACACTTGTTCTAATGGCCAAAGCATCCAAACTAAACTACTTTACACCAACCAACAACAACCAGAGAATTTCATCCAACCCTCAAAATAGGCAAATTGCTCAGCTGGGTATGAATTTTGGTCAAGATAATCAAATGCAGATGGTTGGAGGAAATGAGGGGAATCAGTTTAGACAGTATGTTGGGCAGAATGTAGGGAATCAGGTTGTTTAGAATGTTGGAAATCAGAATGGGGTAATTGTTGTTCTGGGTATAGCTAATCATAATGGGAATGGTAATGTTGTAGCAGCACGGGCTGAGGGTAATGCAAATGGGGATAATGGTAATTAGATAAGGTGTTACAACTGCAGAGGATTGGGTCATCTTGCTAGAAACTACATAGTCAGACCAAGGAAAGGGGTGCAGCCTATCTTCAGACTCAGTTGCTAATCGCTCAAAAAGAAGAAGCAGGAATCTAACTACAAGCTAAAGAGTTTGATTTGATGGCTGTTGTAGCGGATCTTGATGAGATTGAGGACGTCAATGCAAACTGCATTTTGATGGCTAATTTGTAGCAAGCATCGACATCGGGCACTCAAAGTGACAAAGATCCCGTCTATGACTCAGGCGAATCAGCTGAGGTTATCCAAATATGTTTGTGGTGCATCGACTCAGGTTGTTTTAAGCATATGACCGGGAATTTAAAGCTTCTCATCAACTTTGTTTGGAAGTTTTTGGGAACCGTTCGCTTTTGAAATGATCATGTTGCTACAATTTTATGTTTTAGTGATCTTCAATGGGGAAATATTTTGATCACCAGGGTTTATTTCGTTGAGGGCTTGGGGCACAACCTGTTCTCGATTGGGCTGTTTTGTGATTTAGATTTAGAGGTCGCTTTTAGAAGAAACACATGTTTCGTCAGAAATCTCGAAGGAGTTGATTTGTTAAAAGGAAATCATACAACAAACCTTTACACCATCAATCTCCATGATATGGCCTCTGCATCTCCAATTTGCCTCATGGCTTGTGCTACATCTACTAAGTCGTGGTTATGGCATCAACGTTTATCCCACCTTAACTTCAACACCATAAATGACCTTGCCAGAAACGATCTTGTCACCGGTCTTCCAAAGTTCAAATACCATAAAGAACATCTTTGTCCCTCATGTGAGCAAGGAAAAAGCAAAAGGGCATCTCACTCACCCAAACCAGTTCCAAATTCTAAGCAGAGGTTACACCTTCTTCATATGGATTTGTGTGGACCAATGAGAATCGCTAGCATAAATGGAAAGCGGTATGTTCTGGTGATTGTGGACGACTACTCCCGTTACACTTGGGTAGTCTTTCTCAGATCAAAAGATGAAGCACCAGATGAGATTAAAACCTTTTTTAAGAAAATTACAATTCTACTACAAGCTCCAGTCATTATTGTAAGAACTGACAATGACACATAATTCAAGAACCAAGTGCTTCAAGAATACTTTAAGAGTGTTGGCATTTCTCACCAAGCATCTTCTATCCGTACCCCTCAACAAAATGGAAGAGTAGAACGAAGAAACCGCACGCTAGAACAATGTTGATTTTTTCTCGTGCACCGTTATTCTTATGGGCTGAAGCAATTGCTACTGCGTGCTACACTCAAAACCGCTCCATCATTCACCGTTGATTTAACAAAACACCATACGAGCTTATTAATGGCAGAAAACCAGATATCTCATTTCTTCATGTATTTGGGGCTCTCTGTTATCCCAAGAATGATCATGAAGATATTAGGAAGCTTGGTGCAAAAGGTGACATTGGCTTTTTCATTGGTTATTCTGCTAATTCATGTGCTTACATAGTTTACAACCGAAGGACAAAGAAAATCATGGAGACCATGAACGTGACATTTGATGAGCTTTCAGCTATGGCTTTTGAACAAAGCAGTTTAAAACCTGAGCTTCAAAGCATGACTTCTGGACAAATCAGTTCAGGACTCGATCTTCCTTATGCTTCGTCGACAATAACAACTCAAAAACCAACTGAAGGTGAATTGGATTTACTGTTCGAAGCTATGTATAATGATCATATTGGTGGTCAACCGTCGGCTGCTCCAAGAACTATTCTGGCTGCTCAAGCACCTCAAGTTCTTATCAGAACTCCTTAACGACACCTACAACAACAGCAGCAATACTGCACCTGACACCAACAAGACTTCATCCTCTCAGCTACAAACTATTCCAAAGACCCCTCACAGAATGTTGACGAGCTTGAAACACAACAACAACATGTTCAAATCATCCCCAACAATTTGCTGACAATGTTCCTAATGCTAATTAGGATTTCAATACCGTTTGTAAATCTTTTGCTACTTAACCATAAGTCTGCTGAATCATCATCTTCATAATATGTGGATCCATAGAACATACATACGTTTTATCAACCATACCCTCACGAATATCTGTGGACTAAGGATCACCCTCTAGAACAACGTGATAGGAGATCCTCACAGTAGTTTGACAAAAATCAATTTAAGAACAGATGGTGACATGTGCATGTATGCATTAACGGTGAGCACAATGGAACCAAAGAATGTCAACGAGGCTATGATCGACCTTGCATGGATTGAATTAATCAAAAAGACTACTTCAGTTCAAAAGCTTGATGTATATGGTGTTCAGTTCCTCTCTGGATACATAAAAACCTCTTACTTGAATGGTTATTCAAAAACAAGCTGATAAGAGAACACGGTCCATCAAAACAAGACACATCGTCGTACGAGGGTACACAGCCAAATGAAGGCAATATATTACAAGGAATCCTTTTACTTCGGTAGCTAGAATATAAGCATCATAGTGATTTATGGCATATGATGCACACAAATAGTTTCACGGTGTCTCAAATGGTATGTTAAAACTCCTTTCTTGCATGGTACATTAAAATAAGACGTTTACGTGTGCCAACCTGAAGAGTTTTCATACGAAGCATGATAATCCAATCCATGTCTACAAGTTAAAGAATTCACTATATGGTTAAAGCAAGCACAAGGGATGGTAACATAATAGTCAACGTTTCTCCTACAAAATCAATTCTTCAAAGGCATCATTGATCCAACGTTGTTTATAAGGTGCTTCGATGACGACATCTTAGTGGTACAGAGTCTATGTTGATGATATTATCTTTGGTTCTACACACCCTAGGTATACCCGACTATTTTCTGACCTCATGAAAAAAGCCGCTTGAAATGTCATGATGCAAATGAACTTTTTCCTTCTTCAAGTTAACCAATCCCCGTGTGCATCTTTATAAACCATTCAATACAGCTAGAAATCCTTAAAAAATATGAGAAGGAAATCTTGTGATCCCGTTGGTACTTCCAATGAACTCAAGATAAGCTTGAAACTAGATCAAAATGGGTCTCCAGTCGATGCAACGAAATAACATAACATGATTGGTGCCCTAAAGTATCTTAAGTACTAGTAGACGGAACATTGTACATGCTCCTTATTTATGAGCTCGGTACCAGGTCTAAGCCACCGAGAAGCACCTCAAGGAGGTTAAGCAGGATCATTGTTATCTCAAGGGAAACCGTTAATACTCTCTGGTATACGTGATTTTGCTTGAACTAACCTGATTTTCAGATGGCAGATAATGGCGGGAATGTAAAGACCCTTCAAGAGACTTCTGGTGAAAAGCTTAAATCTTAGGCGAAAGCTGGGTAGCATGTCCTTAAAGAAACCAAGATTGTAAGAACGTTACAACGGAAGCAGAATATGTTCTCTATCCGCTTGTTGTGCCCCAGTCCTTTGGATGCAGACACATTTAACGTAATTATGGCTTTTCACTTCAACACGATCTAATCGTATAATATTCGAAAGTAGCCATATCCATATCCTGCAACCCGATCCATACTCCAGAACAAAACACATCGCAGTCCGCTACCATTTATTCAAAGAGCACGTAGAAAAGGGTACGATTGAACTGTATTTTGTCAAGACTGATTACCAACTGCTCGACCTCTCACCAAAGCTTTTCCTTGACCGATCACTATTGGTTCTCGCCAGGTATGCCAATTTATCTCCTCAGAAACTTAATCGTCTTGCCAAATCACAATAATTCTTTGTACATATTTTATTAGAAAAACAAAATATAAAAATATAAAACCTATAAAAGCAAAATACAAAATCAAAAATTTCAAAATTACAAAAATAATCTTCTCCGACATGTCTCTCGACAATCGATAACATTTGCGCACCTAGAAATGTTGATTAATATTAACACGGGTGAATAAATGAAGTTCGAGCGAGAGTTTTAAATGCTTTCAAAACATGTCCTTTCACTTTTTCTCTACGACTTCTAAGTAAATGTCAGCTTAGGACTCGGTCTCCAAAGAAAGGAAAATGTTCATTTATGTACATTTATCCTAAACAACGGGAAGTTCATATCTTCTCGGTCTTGAGCAAAGTCATATAAACATTCAAAGTTTTGAATGCTCAAGAGAAGTACTAAGGAAAATGATGGTAAATAAGATATATCTCACATATTTTCCTGTTGAGCACAATTTTTCAAGATATTTTCAAAAAGAAAATTTCAAATTCTTTCAAAATTGTGTGCTCAACAAACTCCCACTCCAAGTTTTCACTCTATTCTATAATTGAGGGGGAGTATAATAATTAGTTCATTCTGCATGCGCTCCTGTTCTCCCAAGACTTAACTTGTTTTTAAATTACTAATTGTCAAAAATTATAACCACATATGCAATTTTTGAGGGGGAGAATAGTGATTAAAATATGATCAATACGGACTAATAACGGATACGATCTTCAATCTATAAGTGTGTTCCCAAACCTCTCATGTGCAAAACACTTTCATAATACGGTGCATATGTGTAGGGGAGATTTTTGGTAACTTTGGAAACACTCAATGTGTCTAAAATGATTTCTCAGACACGTTGATTGATTTTTATCAAATGGTTTTATGGATCTTCATGGCAATACCCCAAAGACCGACCAACTGTTGTTTCTTAAGAAGTTATAAGGCTGTTAAGGTTAGGTATATTCATTCCATGATCCAGCCAGAACTGGAGGGATCTACCCAGGAACACTCCATTAGATAGAGTAGAAGTCCTAGGTATGATCGAAAAAAGGAGTAAAGTAAGAAAGGGAATAGTGCCGACTGAGATGGAGCTAGTACTGGAACAAACCCAACAAGGTACTAGTCATGAAGTCTCGGTAAGCATTGAAGGGGTTAAAGAATGAAAAAGAATTGCAAGGATAAATGGTGAAAAGAAAGAAGTCCTGCATACAACCCTAGGCAGAAACCGGGTCAATACATAATCTATCGGTAATCACAAAGATGATTCTGATATTGAAGACTGACATCATGGACCTAATGATGCAATGCACAACCCTTCCTAGCCACTCAGAATCTCTCAAAAGATTTATGTTTCATTTCTCACAGAGATTAACACGTTCCTATCGACTTTCTCATTCCGAGATCATTAATATTGAAAAGGTGGCAGTCCGCTCCAACCTCTGATTACCAAATAACAATTGTGCACTTATAGAGTCTAGAGCCAACGAGATCCATCAAAAATCTCACTAGGACACAAATTTCAATATACAAAATGTCGTACATCATTATACAACATTTGGTATCAAAGAGTCATATGCATTATCCTTGTAATAACTGCCAGAACATCAGAGTGATACTCTTTAGTATTCATAATGACGATGTAAATCCTACTTGAGCCAACATCAAACAAGCTCTTGGTAGGTGGCTTACGAGATTCTATATGAATTAAGCTTGTGTCAACTAGATATCGGTAATGGTCCAGTATATGAATTGATGACTCAATCAGTCAGAAAGTAACTAATTGATTCACTCTTACCGTGTTGTTTGCTTTGAGACGCTCTGGTAATGAGAACAAGCAAGTACAGTGAATCTAATGCAATCGTGTTAGAGGATCTAACACTTTGAGCTGGAAACCCTGTCATGGAGATTCTTTTAAATTGAATCTACCTGATCATAGGTACAGTAGTCATACTATAAAACGGTCTTCACAGAACCAGAGGTTAATATAACCAAACTTAAGATAAATGACAAAGCCATATTTGTCCATAGAGATGAATTCACGATGAAAGCTCAAGTACATGTTTCTAAGTCTTTCGCAATCTCTGATGTACAAGCACTTTCTCAAAAGAACATCATTGACAAGATTACTCATGTAGTTCTAGTAATCATGCTAAAGAAAATGTTGAGAAAGATTATTAGCAAGTTTTCAAGACAATGAGCATGAGGGTAACGACACAAGATCGCAAGGCGGCATAAATATTCAAGGATAAAGATTTAGAGATCTCAACAGTCAAGATAAATCAAGGCCAAAAGACCACGATATCAGTATTTTGTCAAAGTATATCAAGTTAAAGGTCAAGATCCATGATCACAAGCATGCAAAAGGAACTTCAAAAGAATTCCCAAGACAACAAGGTTCCAAGACTAAAGAACGAAACAAGAAGTGAAGCCTTATGCATAATGACCACCCCTTAAGGGGAGATTGTTAGACCTAGTTTTATATAAAGTGATGGTCATTAAGACTCTCGAACCTTGTATTAGTCTAGTAAATGTTCTCAGGAATTCTATACGCTAATTGGGCCTAGTTACGGGCTTTAAGCCCATTAGATATCAAGCCCAACCTTGGAAGCCCATTTAAACCTAAGGCTAGCCCATGTACTCAACTATATAAATCCCTCTCCTCATATGGAGATGGTGTTGCTCATTTTTCATTTCATTAATGTGTAACCTTTTCTTTTGTTATTTCTCTTTCTAAAACTCATCTATCTCTCTAAACTTCAAGCAAATTCGTGTGTTCTTGTGTGATTTGATAAGCTAACACTCACTTCCAGATTGACCTATTCCTCGGGCGTGAGGTTGACTACCCTCTTTATGGCTACACCGGCCACATGCCCCCTGGCTATGAGTATCAATTTGGCCCTGCTCCTGGTGGTTCTGAGTGATTGTACTTGTTCTCTTTATTATCTCCCTTGTCGTTTAAAATAATTGTTGTCTGTAATAGCCTAGGATTTGGATGTTTAAACTCTTGTTCGAATATTTCTATGCATCATTGTATGTTGGTTTATTGATTGTTGTATGTTTTAATTCTTTATCGTTTATTCTTGTATGTTTGAAATATATTTTGGAATCATTCTTTGTTTGTTTTTAACTTCGTCTTAGTTACAATCAAAGGTATTTTGCATAAAATAAGTGTAGGGGAAATTATCCGGTTTATAAGAACCAATTCGAACATATAAAATAAATTGTTTAGATTAATTCGCGTCATTTTCGAGTCATATGATTGCAATGATTAATTTTCAGGTTTTATGTAGTATTTTCTACAGGAAACAACTAATAAGATTGCCTGCAGAAAATTTTTCCTCAAAAATGAATGTGAAGTTTTCACAGTGTGTGGAGACGACGTTAGAAAATAGCGCGATGCCGTCTGGATTGTCAAGCGACCGCGTCAGGATTTTTCCTGACGGCGTCAAACCCTCAGACATGTGAAAATTCAAAATTTTCAATTATTTTCGAAAAAATAAAATGTGCAATATCTAAAAATTGTATTTTTCTTATAAACCTGCAAAAACCTAGAATTATATCATCACTTTCATCATATCTTTACTTTTTTCATAGAGTCAACCCTAAAAGTTTCGTTGTATATATCATATCCCGCCGATTTTAGGCCAGGTGTAGTTGTCTTTGTCTTTGATTTACAGGTTATATTTGATGAGAAAAAGCTTAGAAGTTCTTAGGAAGTTTCATTAGACGATTCTTGGAGGACAATTTAACCAGTTATCGCATGTTTCTTCTCCATTATTGAGCAAACCAGAGGAGTACTAGTTTCTTTTACTTGTTTCTTTTTCCTTTATTCGTTTTACGGGTACTTTTAAAGAACATTGAGGACAATGTTCAACTTAAGTGTAGGAGGAAATAAGCCTTAGAAACTATTCCTTCAATTGCCATTTGATTTGTCCTTAAAATGATAGGTAATATATTGAAACATAGCATAGACAATAATTTTGACCCAAATTAAAAAAAATCATGACACATACCGACGAAAATCGAGTATTAATTGCGTCTCATGGATAGGAATTTATATGACTAGCACAAAAACCCTCAGAATTCCACCCAAAAAATGTGAGGTTCGCCTTTAGATCTTTAGGAATTCGAGTATCCATTTTTGATACCCAATATAGTTTATACCTTTAGCTTGTTCGAGTTAAGGTTCAAATGCAATCATATGTGTCTATTTCGTCGTTACGGATGTATACGTATGGTCTTTGTCGCCTTTTCTGGAACATTGGTATTAATACGATCTGTATCGGTATTAAATTATATGAGTGCACCGGTAGTGTATTAAATTCTAGAACTTGTTTTTGTGATGCATCCCGAGACCGCATAGTAAGTATTAGGATTTGCTAGATAAGAGGTACTAGGATTAACCCATGTATAAAACCTGTAATTGTTATGATAGTCACATTGATCATATAACTATCCCACACCCGTACCATGCACTCATTTTTAGTGCAGGATACCCCTAGTACACCTCTTCGAGCCTATCTTTTTCACAGTTCTCATAATTTTCTAGTTAAGTCGGGCTATTAATGAAGAGCATTGTTAACCCTTAAACCAATTGTTACACCCAAATCGCCTTAGCCTACCTTGTATGTACTCGCTTTTATTACATTATTGTTTTAACCCAAGTTAATTATTTGAGTACACGGTTGCTAAGTCCTTATCCTTGTAAATATAATTTTGAGACGATTGGGATTCATGGTAGTATTTATTTCGCGGAAGAATGGGGAAGAAAAGTTAAATCAATGCCCCCATATGTTTGTCAAATGATCTCCATGTTATGTTGATCCACCTCAATTCGGGTCATTAGTTAAATTGTAATTATGAGTTCAACCATCAAATTTGCCTAAGTGATTTAGGTATGAGAATGGTATCAGGACACCAAATAGTCCTTAAAACTTATAGGTTGGTGTTCTTCCATGAAAAATGTTATTGAGGGTTTTGTGATGATGGTTATCTTTAACACTCTATTTTGCACATTGCAGAAGTATTAACTGCTTTGCCCAAAAGTAGTTGGCAATTAGAATCAGATACATAGTCCTAGCCATCAATTAGTGTTCTATTTTCTCTCAGTAACTCTATTTTGATTGAGGAGTTATGGTACACTAAATTGTCTCAAAATACCCTCATCTCACAAATAAGATTCATATCTTGTTTTGTGGAATTAAGTTCCATTATCACATATAATCAACCTTAAACCTTGTGATCTACTAGATTTTCTATCCCAATTATAAAAGACTTAAGAATGCCACTAGTCTCATCCTTAGTAGCTAGAAAGAAAACCTATGTAAACCTACTGTGGTATTGGCTATGACTTTGAATGACCACCCCTTAGGGGGAGATTGTTAGCCGTGTTTTTAATAAAGTGATGGTCATTAAATATTCTCGAGCCTTGTATAAGTAAAACATAGTTTACGGGAATTTATTTAAGCTAATTGGGCCTAGTTGTCTGGCTTAAGCCCATTTGTAATAGATCCGGCCCAAAGAAAAGCCCACAAGGCTTGTCCTCTCTTGTTACTATATAAATCCCTCTGCAAACGTGGAGAGGGTGTTGCTTCTCATTTTCTCTTTTTAACAAGTAACCATTTTTCTCTTTTGTCCCTCTCTCTCTAATTCTTTCTCTCTCTAAAATCGTTTTTCTTATCATTGTGTTTTGGTGATGAAATGATACATGTAACATCTTGGCATGCATAAAATTTATACCATTATGAATCCCAAAGCACTTGTCCACAAAACAACTTGATAGCAGCTCACATTTTCAGCTTTATGTTATGGAATTTGAACCACTGGTCTATTTCTTGCATTGCCATGATATTAATCGACATCTTGAATTAACAACCTCCTGTTGTAGACTTCCTATCCAAGCTTGCTCCAGCATAATCACTATCAGTGTATGCTACTAAATCAAAAGGAGAATCTTTTAGATACCAAAGGCCTAATTTTGGTTGACCTTTTAAGTACCTAAAAATTATTTTCACAGCATGAAAATGTGAAACCTTTGGATTGACTTGGTATCTAGCACAAGCACATACTGCAAACATGTTGTTAGGTCTTGAAGATGTAAGATACATCAATGAACCAATCATTGACCTATACATATGAACATCAACTTCTTCACCATTTTCATCCTTGAGCAGAGGCTTTTGAGTTTCTATTGGTGTGCTTGCAGTCTTGACTTCTGTAAACCCAAATTTCTTTAAAATTTCTTCAACATATTTATCTTGACTAATAAATATGCCATCCTTCTTCTGCTTCACTTGTAATCCCAAGAAGAATGTAAGTTCTCCCATAGAATTCCATCTGAAATTTTCATGCATCAACTTTTCAATGCAACATAGCTCCTTCTTTGTTGAACCAAAGATGAATATCATCCACATAAACTTGGACCAGCAAAATATCACCTTTGTGCCTTTTGATGAATAAGGTCTTGTCAATTTTCCCTCTTTGAAACCCATTGTCCAACAGATATGTTGACAAGGTTTCATACCAAGCTCTAAGAGCTTGATGTAGTCCATACAGTGCTTTTTCAACCTTGTATACTCTATCAGGAAAGTCTGGATCTTCAAATCCTGGTGGTTGACATACATACACCTCTTCTTCAATCTTCCCATAGAGAAAAAGCACTCTTTACATCAATTGATACACCACCAAAATCTTTAATGAACCTAAGCTAAAAATAGCCTAATGCTTCTATATATTATGTATACAGGGGAAATACTTCTCATAGTAATTTCTCTTCTTCTTGTGTGTACCCTTGAGCAACCAATCTTGCTTTATTTCTTATCATAATTCCCCTTTCATCCTTTTTATTCCTGAAAACCCATTTAGAGCCTATAGCCCTTTTTCCATTTGGTAAATCCACTAAAGTCCAAACTTCTTGTAACTTGAATTGTAGAAGCTCTTCCTGCATAGCCTCTATCCAGCTTGGATCCTTCAATGCATGAATATACTTTTTGGAGTTCTTTGTTGAATAGTACTAACAAACCCATGTTCCTCCAAATTCTTTGACATCCTTCTTGTTTGTGTAGCTGATTGCAAATCTCCAATCACTTGATCAAGAGGATGATCTTTATGAATTCTTTAGTTTGATTAGGACGGACCTTAGATTGTTGTTCTACTTGTTCATGTCAGCCTCTGCACCATCATCTTCATCATCTCTTGAGAAGTCAAATATGCTATAATCTTCCAAAGCAGGCATATTTGGATCAAATGGAAGTTCAATGCTTGTTTTTCCACCAACAGCATTAACCTTATTTGTGCCAGCAACATTATCAGTGTTAAGGATGTTTAACAATATCTTCTCTCTTGTTCATTAAATTCACTTTTTTTTATTGGATCTTATCAACTTCTTTTCTCATCTCTACTTGAAGGTTTGGAATCCATATCATGAGAGCTCTTTGGATTTTGGGAATATGGTAGATCAGGAGTCCATAATGGTAGCAAAATGTAATTTTTGACAGGTTTTGTCTCCTTTCTAGCTTGACCTACATTATCACTTGCCTTTGTACCTGCAAAAACCATTAGGCTGTGTTTTATCAACCTGTAAACAAATTGGCTATAATTCATTGTTTCTTGTTAGTGCATCAATATCAAATAGCAATCTGGTCTACTACCTACAACATTAGGTGTATTCTCACTAAACCTAATATGCAAGTTTTCTTCCACTATCCTTGTTCTACTATTGAATACTCTAAAGGCTTTACTATTTAAAGAGTATCCAACAAAGAAACCTTCATCAGCCTTACCATCAAATTTGCCTAAGTGATTTATGGTATTGAGAATGGTAACAGGACACCCAAATAGTCTCATAAAACTTAAAGTTGGTGTTCTACCATGAAAAAGTTCATATGAGGTCTTGTTATGATGCGTTGACTACTAACACTCAATTTTGCACATAGCAAGCAAAATACAAAAAAAAAAAAAAAATATTAACTGCTTCTGCCCAAAAAGTAGTTGGCAACTTAGAATCAGCTAGCATAGTCCTAGCAGCCTCAATTTAGTGTTTATTCCTCCTCTCAGCAACTCTATTTTGTTGAGGAGTTCTGGCTACACTAAATTGTCTCAAAATACCCTTCATCTCACAAAACTGATTCATTTCTTTGTTTTTGAATTAAGTTCCATTATCACATCTAATCACCTTAACCTTGTGATCTACTAGATTTTCTATCCCAGTTATAAAAGACTTAAGAATGCCACTAGTCTCATCCTTAGTTGCTAGAAAGAAAACCTATGTAAACCTACTGTAATCATCAGTGACAACTAGGTCAATTCGTTTTCTTATAAGGTTTTTTAAAATGTTGGACCCAACAAGTCCATTGCAAACAATGTAAGGAAGACTGATTGTTTCTTAGTTTTGGATTAACATGAGGCTTTGTGCTGCTTTCCATTTTTACTAGCAACACAGGTTTGATCATTTTAAAAAAGTTTATAAGGTAAACCTCTTACAAGATTTCCCTTAACCAATTTATTCATGGTTTTAAAATTTAAGTGACCTAACCTTCTATGCCAAAGTTTAGATTCATTAGATGTGGCTTTTGAAAAAAGGCAAGTAAAACCTCCTATAGGAACTATGTTCTTTAATAAACACTATTCATATTGTTTCTTTCGATAACTTAAGTAAAACTGACTTCATCAATTAACTTAAAGTTTTGTAGATGAAAAAAATACATCAGTGTCATTAAAAAGAACACTATTCTTTTTATCACACATTTGTGAGACACTAAAGAGATTAAACTTTAATTCTATCACAAAATACACATTTTTAAAATCTAGATTACCAGTTTTAATGGTACCTTTTCGTGTGATTTTCCCTCCTTTGGGATTCTCTCCAAAAACAACATATCCTCCATCTATCTCTTCATAGTCCGTAAGATAGGACATGTTCCCTGTCATGAGCCTTGAGCATCCACTATCAATTACTCCTAGCTCTTGTAAATCTATTTGTGGATTGCCCTGCACATTAGATAAGAAAATCAGTTTCTCCCAAGCCATCACTGGCTTGGATCTGCCTTATGCATCAATATAATCAAACTTTTTTAAGGTGATAGATGCACTGTTGTGTTAGAAACATGGTCTAAAACTTTATGCTTTGGTTTCAAAATCCAACAAGCTGAGGTCTTAACAACATTAAAATTATTTCCCTTAACAACATTAACTACTGCTTCTGGCCTAGCAGTATTAACATTTTTACCCCTAACAGTATTAACCCTTTGATCAATATTATTGTTATTAAATGTTGTGTTCTTATGAATGGGCCTCATAACAGTTGAATGTGCTATTTTAGAAAGATATGACATTGGTCTAGTAGCATTCACTGTTGTTTTTGAGTGTGTAGTATTACTTGTTGCAGTATTAACTGATACTAAGCCAGACTTCATTAGTACTGCTCTTGGAAGCATGTTCTTTTTAGCACAGGGGTGGGTCTTTTTAGCAAAGTTTTGATGATTCACCCTTTGAGCATTTTTCCAAACAGGTTTTACCATCCTTTGATTTTGAAATTTCTAGTGTAGGGAGGTGGAACTGCATTATAATTTTCATAGCCTAAACCTTTCTTGCAATTGTCAACTATCTGACACTCTATGAGCTTGTTTAAACTTTTAGATGCATGTTCAAATTTATCTACATTAAGTTGAATGCCATCTTTTTCTTTTTGAACTTTTTCAAGCTTCTTCCTAAGCTCTCTAATAGTTATTTCTCCTACATGAATTTCAAATTTTAAGCCTTTAATATCTTGTAAATAAATAGACCCATTTGCTTTATAGACTTCAAGTTTTTCTTCCACTGACTCTTAAACCAGTCGTTTATTCATAGAACCATTAACTCAGATTTCTTTAAATCTTTTAATAGTTGATCATTTTGAGATTTAAGAGATTCAACAGTTTCTAGACAAGTTTTTGAACAAATAGAATCATTGGATACCTCTGAGTTAGAACTTAAAGATGAGAAAGCCACAAGTGCATAATTAGGCCCTTCCTTTGCTTGATCACTCTAGTCATAACCACCAAGACCATCACATGACACCAAGCCGTAGAAGTAGATTTTCCCATAGGCACACTCATTCTTGAGCTTTTCCTTCATTCTTTTGGCTTGATTTCTTGGAGCTATGCACTCCCTTAGCAAAATGGTCCCCTATTTTGACAGTTGTAAGACTCCACTTTGGACTTTGATCAATCCAATAGTCTCTTTGCCTTAACTTGTAAGCTTCCTTATTGTATTCTTCATAAACCTTCTTGGCCCTCATAGTCAATATGGCCATTTGCTATCTCATATCCATCTCTTCTAGTCATCTGGTGGATTTGTTGCAAGTCCTCATGAAAAAGTTGGACTATTTGGTTGACTAGTAAAGAATGCACAAATAACAATCACTCAAGTTATCAATATTTATAGAGTTAGCAGCATTAACTTGAGAGCTAGCAGAAAAACTCATGAGCATGAATTTATTGTTTCATTAGTGTTGCTAGTGTTGTTATTTGATGGGACACAAAAGGCCATGTTCTGTGTGCTTGAAACTTGAGCATAGGACATCCCTTTGAACTTCTGGTTCATCACCTTGATATTAGTTGTAAAGATCATTCATGGGCTCATTGTATCAAATCAGTTTTATTCCTCCACACAAAAACATGTGTGTTAAACTCAAGATTTGGAAAGTTTTTTCATCCAAAAGCTCCACATGAATCACTAGATTTTTTGAAGGGGGGGGGGCCTATCAAAAGTTTGACCCAAGCATCTAGACTCTTAGAGTAGTGAAGTTTTCATATTGCTGCTTTAAGAGATTCCTTTGAGTCTTTTTAGTAGCTGCATTCCCACCAAATCTCTTTTTAACAGCTTTCAGCAACTTCTTAGCATCCTTTATACAGTTAAACTTTAACTGATGTTCATTGGGAATGGCCATCATTAAATTACTTCTTTCTTTTACCTCTAATCTTCTCTGAGCCTTTTCCTCGACAGATGTAATAGCTGCTCTGTATAACTCCTCTCTACATTTTTTGTTTTTGTAAGGTTGCACCTTTCTCTTTGACTTCTCACGTGCATAGTCTATAATCTGGATATTTTGTCTCATTTCCTCATCCTTTAATCTCATACTCACTAGTTTGAGCATGGAGAACTTTAGTATGCAGCGACAATGTGTGCACAATCTTGATCACATATCTTTTTGCAAAAAATAAGTTTCTTCTTATTCATGCTTCTCAACAAGTTTTGTTAGCACTTGTTGGATCCCACAATAGATCGAATTCCTTAATGCTTGTTTTTAGGTTTAGTTATATTAGATAAATCTAACACAAACTATAGTAGAATCTTTGTTTGAATATTTAAAGATTATGGAAATCTAATTCTTTATTTAAGAAGTAATTTTACAATGAATCGTAATTATATGAACATAGAATTCAACAAATAAGCTCAATATATTATTAATGATTATAATAACAAGAATCTTAAAGTAATTAGGGTTACAAAGACCTTGAAGATAAGAATTATACGACTAAGATTGATTTTTGGTTTTGATTCTGATGTTGATACAATACATCAATCTCTATACCCTATGACCTTCTTTTATACACCAAGGAGTCCTACTCGGCTTACAATACTTTCTTAAGTATATAAATCTTTTCTATAAATAACTAGTACATAACAAGTAAGCAGTACTAACAAACAGTACTAACAAACAGTACTAACTTACACTAGCAGTACTAACTTAACACTAGCAGTACTAACTACTTGTTTGTGTAGCTGATTGCAAATCTCCAATCACTTGATCAAGAGGATGATCTTTATGAATTCTTGTAGTTGGATTAGGACTTACTTAGATTGTTGTATCTAAATTGTTCATGTCAGCCATTGCACCATCATCTTCATCATCTCTTGAGAAGTCAAATATGCTATAATCTTCTAAAGCAGGCATATTTAGATCAAATGGAAGTTCAATGCTTGTTTTTCCAGCCAACAACATTAATAGTGTTAAGGTTGTTAACATTATCTTACTTCTCTTGATCATTAAATTTACTTTTTTTCTTGGATCTTCATCAACCTTCTTTCCATCATCACTTGAAGGTTTGGATCCATCATCATGAGAACTCTTTGGATCTTGGGAAATATGGTGGATCAGCAGTCCATAATGGTAGCAAAATGTAATTTTTGACAGGTTTTGTCTCCTTTCTAGCTTGACCTACATTATCACTTGCCTTTGTACCTGCAAAAACCATTAGGCTGTGTACCTGTAACAATTGGCTCATAATTCATTGTTCTTGTTAGTGCATCAATATCAAATAGCCAATCTGGTCCACTACCTACAACATTAGGTGTATTCTCACTAAACCTAATATGCAAGTTTTCTTCCCCTATCCTTGTTCTACTATTGAATACTCTAAAGGCTTTACTATTCAAAGAGTATCCAACAAAGAAAACCTTTATCAGCCTTACCATTAAAATTTGCCTTATGATCTATGGTTATTGAGAATGGTAACAGGAAAACCCACATATGTCTCATAACTCTAAAGTTGGTGTTCTACCATAAAAAAGTTCATATGAGGTCTTGTTATGATGGTTGACTACTAACACTCAAATTTTGCACATAGCAAGCAGTATTAACTGCTTCTGCCCAAAAAGTAGTTGGCAACTTAGAATCAGATAACATAGTCCTAGCAGCCTCAATTAGTGTTCTATTTCTCCTCTCAACAACTTTATTTTGTTGAGGAGTTCTGGCTACACTAAATTGTCTCAAAATACCCTTCATCTCACAAAACTGATTCATTTCTCTGTTTTTGAATTCAGTTCCATTATCACATCTAATCACCTTAACCTTGTGATCTACTAGATTTTCTATCCCATTTATAAAGGACTTAAGAATGCCACTAGTCTCATCCTTAGTAGCTAGAAAGAAAACCCATGTAAACCTACTGTAATCATCTGTGACAACTAGGGAAAATACATTTTCTTCATAAAGTTTTTTACAAATGTTGGACCAAACAAAGTCCATATGCAATAATTGTAAAGGGAAGGACTGAATGATTTCTCAGTTTGGGATATTACAAGATGCTCTGTGCTGCTTTCCTTTTATCAAAGCAACACAGGTTTGATCATTTTAAAAAAGTTAGAAGGTAAACCTATTACAACGATTTCACTTAAAATTTATTCATGGTTTTAAAATTTAGTGACCTAAACCTTCTATGCCAAAGTTTAGATTCATTAGATGTGGCTTTTGAAATAGGCATGTTTAAACATCCTATAGGAATATGTTCTTTAAATCAAATACTATACATATTGTTTCTTTCTACTAAACTCTAAGTAAATCTTGACTTTCATCTATTAAACTTAAAGTTTGTAGATAAAACAATAAATTCAGTGTCATTAAAAAGAACACTATTCTTTTTATCACACATTTGTGAGACACTAAAGAGATTAAACTTTAATTCTATCACAAAATACACATTTTTAAAATCTAGATTACCAGTTTTAATGGTACCTTTTCGTGTGATTTTCCCTCCTTTGGGATTCCTTCCAAAAACAACATATCCTCTATCTATCTTTCATAGTCCGTAAGATAGGACATGTTCCCTGTCATGTGCCTTGAGCATCCACTATCAATCACTCCTTGATTTTTGTAAATCATATGGTGGATTGCCCTACCACATTAGATAAGGAAAATCAAGTTTCTCCCAAGCTCATCACTGATTGGATCTGCCTTATGCATCAATTAATCAACTGTTTAAAGGTGATTGTGCAATGTTGTGTTAGAAACATGGTCTAAAAACTTTATGCTTTGGTTTCAAAATCAACAAATTAAGGCCTTAACAGCTATTAAAATTTATTTTCCTTAAACAAATTTAAACTACTGCTTTTGGACTAGCGTATTAAACATTTTTACACCTAACAGTATTAAACCCTTTGATCAATATTATGTGTTATTAAAGATGTGTTCTTATGAATGGCCTCATACAGTTGATTGTGCTGTTTTAGAAAGATATGACATTGTCTAGCAGCATTCAACTGTTTGTTTTTGAGTGAGCAGTATTACTTGTCAGCAGTTTAACTGATACTAAGCCATACTTCATTAGTACTGCTCTTGGAATCATGTTCTTTTTAGCACAGGGGTGAGACTTTTTAGCCAAAGTTTTGATGATTCACCCCTTTGAGCATTTTTCAAACAGGTTTTACCATCCTTTGATTTTGAGCTGTTTTTGATGGTATTGCAATCAACTTGCAAATGATCAAAGCTTCCAACCATAATAGGCCTTATTAAACATCTCATTTGCCTCTAGTTTTTTGTGATATCATATGGTTCTAATATCTTTGATTGCCTCTTGGAATGTGAGTGTTTTGCCTATGTTGCTCAACTTGTTTAACAATTTTCCTAGTAGATTTTTCTTGTTGTTTAGATTTGACAAACTCTTTCTTAACAATACTAGGCCTAACTGTTTTCTTTTCAATTTTAGGCTGAGACACATCCTCTTCCTCATCATCTGACACCCATTCTTCAATAATTAGGGCATCATCATTCTTCCTAACTACCTTAGGCTCTTCTTCTCTAGACATAGCTTTATAGTTCTCAACTACAGGCTTATTAACAAACTCGTCTAAACCAGTAAAAGACAAGTCAGGTGTCGGAGGCATGAAATTTCTAATGTAGGGAGGTGGAACTGCATTATAATTTTCATAGCCTAAACCTTTCTTGCAATTGTCAACTATCTGACACTCTATGAGCTTGTTTAAACTTTTAGATGCATGTTTAAATTTATCTACATTAAGTTGAATGCCATCTTTTTCTTTTTGAACTTTTCAAGCTTCTTCCTAAGCTCTCTAATAGTTATTTCTCCTACATGAATTTTAACTTTTAAAGCCTTAATATCTTGTAAATAAATAGACTCATTTGCTTTATAGACTTCAAGTTTTTCTTCCACTGACTCTAAACCTGTCTTATAACCTAGAACCATTAACTCAGATTTCTTTAAATCTTTTAATAGTTGATCATTTTGAGATTTAAGAGATTCAATAGTTTCTAGACAAGTTTTTGAACAAATAGAATCATTGGATACCTCTGAGTTAGAACTTAAGATGAGAAATCCACAAGTGCATAATTAGGCCCTTCCTCTGCCTAATCACTCTAGTCATAACCACCATGGACATTCACATGACACCAAAGCTGTGGAAGTAGATATTTCCATAGGCACACTCCTTCTTGAGCTTTCCTTATTCTTGTTGTCTTGATTTCTTGGAGCTCTGCACTCCCTAGCAAAATGTCCCCTCTTTTGACAGTTGTAAGACTCCACTTTGGACTTATCAAAACCAATAGTCTCATTGCCATTAATAGTAAGCTTCCTTCTTGTATTTTCATAAAACCTTCTTGCCCTCATAGTCAACATGGCCATTTGCCATCTCAAATCCATCTCTTCTATGTCATCTGGATGGATTTGTTGCAAGTCCTCATGTACAAGTTGAGGACTATTTGGTTGACTAGTAAAGAATGCAGTTGTAGTTGTTGTAGCAGCAGTTGTAACAGCCTTGGGTTTAGTACTCTTTAATTCTGCCAGTGCTTGAGCTAAAGTCATGTCAACATCAGATAAATCTTTGGCAGCACTAACTGAAATTGTACTTGTAGTTGTAGCAGCATTAACCACGGGCTCTTCAGTTTCTACAAACACATCATCACCATCAAGATCATGCATTCCAAACATATCAGGATCAATATCAAAATGAGTACTATCCAAGGTGATGTCATCATCATCATCAACATCAATATCATGAATTTTCCTCCCTTGTTTGGATGCATCATCCTGATCACCCAAAGTAGCTTCATCATCTAAGGAATCAATTCTAGCAGACAGACCAACCTTGTATAACCTTTTAAGACCATGAGTTCTTGACTTTTTCTTTCTCTCTAGCTTCTTAACTCTCTTTTTAGACTTGTAATCTCCTGTGCTTAAGCAGTCTTTGTGTTTTCCAGGTCAAGAACTCTTTGTTGCAATTTGGTACAAAAGACTATCAATTCCTTTAGTTGCAAACTATCCTCACCACTTCGAGGTGTGTTAACTCCTGCAAGCAGTAGATCATTAGAAAATTTAGATACATTCTCAGACCTAGTCTGAGCAATGGTATCCCTATGGTGTCTTGGCGTCGGGGACCAACACCTGAACTAGTTCTAATGGAACTTGGTTCATTAGGTGTTGCCTTGGATTAGGTCTTAGAGATGTCACCTCTGTCCTGCTCTACATCTAAGCCAGTAGCAGTAGTGGTAGCCCTTTCTAAACTGTCATCTCTCTCCTTATAGACAGCCTCATCTACTACATTCTCCACAGGAACACTAGACTGAGGAATCTCAGTGTCCTTTCTCTTGGGTTTCCTAGGCCTCTGTTTCCTTTGAGGTTGTGATGTTAATGGTGGAATAATGGTGGGTGTGTGATGGAAATCAGTTGGCATGTCTGAACCTCCACCCTGTTCCTATTGAGCTTGCACTATCATAGGTGAGAACATGGGTGTTACTCTACAAGAAAAGTCCTTTCCTTGCCTCTTCATATTAGCAAAAACCATCTTTGTGTGAGATGGTGCAATATAAATTCTGTTGTGATTTGTCATCCCTTCCAGTTGATTATCCAAAAATACTTGCATAAATCTTGGATACATTAAGAATTTGCCAGCACTATCCAAGTTCTTCATTATGCTTTCAAAAATATACTTGGAAAAGTTGAACTTTTGGTTTGTGGCTAAACAAATAATTGCAGAGGCCATAGTGCTACTAAATTCATTCCATGCAGTAGTCTTAGCACTTAGGCATTGCAAAATAGTATGGATAAGGAATTTCCATTGGGAAGAGAAGAATGCCTTATAGAAAGTTAACTTCTGTGAAAGTTTTTCATACCCCATTCTTGTAAGTTCTTCAAAAATGGTAGCATTAGGCAGACAATCAACACCATCAACATCTTCCAGTTGAAGATCTCTTCTTACAGTTGCTTCAGTTATGATGATCTTCTTTCTATCCACTAGGGCTTGTAACTGCTGTTCTCCATTGATCGTTTTTACCTTGACAGTGGCCCAGAATTGTTCAATACATGAAGTGTATATAGTGGGATTAACGGTTAAAACATATCTTATTGAACTAGCATTCAAAAAATTAACAACTTGTTCAAACCCCTCACTTTCAGTGGGTTTAGCCAAAAATGCGACTAAGTTATGAGTATCAGCAAATTGTAGGGTCGTCATTGTGTTGGGTTTTGATGATAAATGATGAAATTGAGTTAGGGTTTATGATTATAGAGTATATGAAAGATTGAAATCAATTAAATGATTAGATGAAACCCTTAATCGAAGTATTTATGAAACTACCCTCAACAACATTAACGTTCACCAGTAGTTGTAAGTTATGCCTAGCAGCATTAACTTATAACAGCAGTACTAAGTTTATGCCTAGCATCATTAACTTCGCTCAACAGTAGTAAGTTATGCCTGGCAGCATTAACTTTGAGTTACCAGCATTAACTCCTATTCCATTCCAAACAGCTTGTTCATCATCAAATTAACATTTTGACACACAAAAACTCTTTATCTGTTTTTGCTTTCTCTTAATTCTTTTAGCTTATAATTCTCTCTGTCTATTTTTGCTTTCTCTCAATTCTTTTAGCTCACAATCTCTATGTCTGTTTTTAATATATTCAACTCTCTTTGTGTTTTTCAGCTCACAACTTCTCTTAATTATTTTACTCACCAAATCACTCTGTCTGTTTTTATCACACATCTCTCTTTCTGTTTTTGATCTCACTAATTCTCTCTATTCTTTTACCTCACCATTTTCTTAATCAGGACTTTAAAGATTGAGTATTTCAATACTAGCAATCAGATATTAAAATCTACTTACATCAAATGCTTTTGTAAGCAAATCTGCAATATTCTTGTCAGTATGAATCCTGATCATTTGAATTAGCTTCTTTTCATTGGAATATCTGATAAGTGCATGTCAATCTCATTGTGCTTTGTTTTATAATGAAAAAACAGGGTTCCTTTACATGCATAGAGTACTCTCTATCAATATAAATCTTTGTATGCATAAAGTTATACCCATAATCAAGCAATTGATTTTGAATCCAAAGCACTTGGCCACAGCAACTTGAAGCAGCTACATATTCAACCCATGTTGTGGAATTTGCAACTACAGTCTGCTTCTTGCACTGCCATGAAATCAATCTACACCCAAGAAATTGACAACCTCCTATTGTAGACTTCCTATCCAAGCTTGCTCCAGCATAATCACTATCAGTGTATGCTACCAAATCAAAAGGTGAATCTTTTGGATACCAAAGGCCCAATTTAGGTTGACCTTTTAAGTATCTAAAAATTCTTTTCACAGCATGAAGATGTGATACTTTTGGGTTGACTTGGTATCTTGCACAGGCACACACTGCAAACATAATATCAGGTCTTGAAGAAGTAAGATACATCAATGAACCAATCATTGATCTATATAAATGAACATCCACTTCTTCACCATCTTCATCCTTGAGCAAAAGATTTTGAGTTTCCATAGGTGTGCTTGCTGTCTTGACATCAAGTAAAACCCAAATTTATTCACTATCTCATCACATAATCGTCTTGACTGATAAAAATCCATCTTCTCTTTGCTTTACTTTGCAGTCCTAGGAGAATGTGAGTTTCACCCCATTAGAAACTCATTTGAAACTTCTTATGCATCATCTTCTCAAACTTTATGCATAATGACTTCTTTATAGAGCCAAATATGATATCATCTACATATACTTAAACTAACAGAGTATCACCTTTGTCCTTTCTTATAATAAAAGTCTGGGTCTCCTCCCCCATCCCTTCTCTTTAAACCCATGTCCAACAAATTAAGTTGACAAGTTTCATTCCAAGCTCTAGGGAG
Source organism: Tanacetum coccineum (assembly GCA_026074375.1). Lineage (NCBI taxonomy): Eukaryota > Viridiplantae > Streptophyta > Magnoliopsida > Asterales > Asteraceae > Tanacetum > Tanacetum coccineum. The sequence goes on from BQNB010053761.1 coordinate 26,693, forward strand.
CTGATGCCATAGTTCAAAGTGCCTTTTCTACTTTGTATACTCTATCAGGGAAGTCTGGATCTTCAAATCCTGGTGGTTGACAAACATAGACTTCCTCTTCAATCTTACCATAAAGAAAAGCACTCTTGACATCCATCTGGTACACCACAAAGTCTTTAAATGAGGCATAGGCTAAGAATAGCCTAATTGATTTGAATCTGGCAACAGGGGCAAAGACTTCATCATAGTCAATCCCTTCTTCTTGTATGTACCCTTGAGCAACCAACCTTTCTTTGTTCTTTATCACAATGCTCTTTCATCCTTTTTATTCTTGAAAACCCATTTAGTGCCTATAGCCCTTTTTCCAGTTGGTAAATCTGCTAAAGTCCAAATTTCTTGTAACTTGAATTGTAGAAGCTCTTCCCACATAGCCTCTATCCAGCTTGGATCCTTCAATGCATAAATTACCTTTTTGGGTTCTTCTTGTGATAAAAAGCAAGCAAACAAGCAATTTTGAAAGTCTTTATGGTTTGTTCTTTGCTGAACTGAACTAAACAAACCATGTTCTTTCAAATTCTTTGTTATTATTCTTGTTTAAGGTGCTGAATTCAAGTCTTTAATAATTTATTCAACTGGATGATCTTTATGTGCTCTTGTAGTTGGAATAGGACTGACAGGCATAGATGCATCCAAATTGTTCATGTCAGCCTCTGCACTAACATCTTCATCATCATCTGAATAGACAATATCTTCCAATTCAGGCATATTTGGATCATTAGGAAGAACAATGCTTGTTTTTGCACCAACAACATTAACTTCATTTGTTCTAGCAGCATTAACATTGTTAGTGCTGTTAACACTAGCATCCTTTTCTTGATCATCTCTTTCATCCTCTTTACTTGGATCATCACCTTCTTTTCATGGTTCTTCAGTAACCTTCGTTTCATCATCTCTTAAAGGTTTGAATCCAGCATCAGGAGAACTCTTTAAACTTTGAGAGAATAGTAGATCAGCAGTCCATAATGGTAGCAGAATGTAATCTTTTCCAGGTACTGTCTCCATTCTAGCTTTACCTGCATCATCACATGCTTTTGTACCTGCATTACCATTAGACTGATTTCCTGTAACAACTGGCTTATAATTCATTATCTTTCTTAGTGCATCAATATCAAAAAGCTAATTTGGTCCATTTCCTGCCATATTAGGTGTATTCTCACTAAACTATACATGCAAGTTCTCTTCAACTATCCTAGTTCTATTATTGAATACTCTAAATGCTTTACTATTGACTGAGTACCCAACAAAGAATTCATCATCGGCCTTACCATCAAACTTGCCTAAGTGATCTATGGTATTGAGAATTGTAACATGACACCCAAATGGTTTTATAAAGCCTAACGCTAGTTTTCTACTAAGAAAAAGTTCACCTATCACTGGTTTTCTACAAAAAGGGTTCATAAGGGGTCTTGTTATGAGGTTAATTATAATACTAATTGACTTAGCAAGCAGTATTAACTGCTTCAACCACAAAAAAGTAGTAGGTAGTTTAGGAATCAGCTAAGCTTGTCCTAGCAAGCCTTAATTAGTTGTTTTATTTTTCTGTAGCTACTACATTTTGTGAGGAGTTCTAGCTATATAAATTCTTTCTTAATACTTTTCTCTGACAAACGGACTCTATCTCCTTATTTTGGAACTCGTTTCTATCGTCACACCTAATTACCTTAACCCTTGATATCATAGATTTCTATCAGTTATAAGAGACTTGATGCCTACTAGTCTCATCCTTAGTAGCTAGAAAAAACCACTAAAACCTACTGTAAATCATCTGTGACACTAAAGCATATAATCTTTTTCTTTAAGATTTTTACAATGTTGGACCAAACAAATCTATGTGAACATATGTAAACGGTTGCTGATTGAACTTTACTGTTTTTTGTTCTCGGACTTACAGATGCTCTATGTTGCTTTCCTTTTTGATCAAGCATCACAGGTTTGATATTTTTACAAAGTTTTGAAGGTAAACTCTTACAAGATTTCTCTTAACCGTTTATTCTTAGTTTTGAAATTTATGTGTCCAGCTTCTTATGCCATGTTTAGATTCATCTGGATGTGGCTTTTGCAAAGAGACAAGTTAGAACTCCTTTATGAACAATATTCTTTAAATCAAAACACTATACCATATTGTTCTTTCTCTAGAAATGTAAGTAAAACATGACTCTTCATCAGTTACTTAGTTTGGAGATAAAACAATAAATTCAGTGTCATTAAAGTAGAACACGCTATTCTTTTTGTACACATTTGTGTCGGGCACTAAAGACGTTTAAAATAAAAAAAATAAAAAAAACTGTAAATTATCTTACAAATTTTACATTCTCAAATCTAAATTACAGTTTTTATTATACCTCCTTATTTGTGGATTTTCCCTCCTTTGAGGTTACATCCAAAGGCAACATATCCTCATATATTTCTTTTCTTTTGTTATTCCAATATCAGTAAGATAGAACCATGTTCCCTGTTCATGTGCCATGATATCCACTGTCAATCAGTCTTTGGTCCTGTATATCTTTTTGTGGATTTGCACCTGCACATGTGGTAAGAAAATCAGTCTCTTTTGGGGACCCAAGCCATCACTGACTTGGATCTGCCTTGTGCATCAATATAATCAAATCTTTTAAATTTCATTGATGCACTGTTGTGTTTGAAAACATGGTCTATAACTTTAGTCTTTGGTTTCTAAACCCAACAAGCTGAGGCCTTAACTGCATTAACATGGTTTCCCTTAACAACATTAAGTACTGCTTTTGGCTTAGCAGTATTAACTACTGCTTTTGGCCTAGCAGTATTAACATTCTTACCACTAACAATATTAACCATCTGATTAAAATTACTGTTTTTAGTTGTTGTTTTATTGTTAATGGGCCTTCTAACAGTTGAATGTGCTTTATTAAAAACATTTAACATTGGTCTTGCACTATTCAATGTTGTTTTGGGTTGAGCAGTATTAACTGGTCTAGAAGTAGTAAGTGATATTAGGCCTGACCTTATTAATACTGCTTTTGGAACCATGTTCCTTTTAGGACTGGGGTGAGTCATTCTAGAAAACATTTGGTGATTCACCATTTGAGTATAGTTTCACACTGGTTTTACCATCTTTTTATTATTAAACTGTCTACTGTGGTTACTCACATTCATATTGCGATGATCATAAACTTCCACACACTTAGCATAAGCATTTGTTAAATCATCTCAAAATTACTTCCTAATCTTTGAGACATCATGTTATTCCAGTTTCTTTGGTTTCCTCTAGGACTATGTGTGCTCTTCCTATTTTGATTACCTTGTTTAACAGTTGTTTTCCTAGGAGATTTTACTTGCTCTTTAGATTTAACAAACTCTATTTTAGCAAAACTAGACTTAACTATGTTCTTCTATTTCTTAGCTGTTGGTAAATCATTTTCTCTCACTATCAAACACCCAATCCTCAATAATTGGAGCACCATTATTCTTCCTAACTGCCTTAGGCTTGTCTGCACTAGCCTTAGCTTCACTAGTCTCAACTACAGGCTTAATAACTACAGACTCACTTGCAAACTCTTCTAAGTCAGTAAATGACAAGTCAGGTTTTGGAGGCATGAAATTTCCTATTAAGGGAGGTGGAACTGCATTATAGCCTAAACCTTTCTTGCAATTGTCTATAATATGACTCTCTATTATCTTGTTTAAGCTTTTAGATGCATTTTCAAGTTTGTCTACATTAAACTGAATGCCATCTTTTTCCTTTTGAACTATTTCTAGCTTTTTCCTAAGCTCCCCAATAGTCATATCTCCTACTTGAATATCCCATTTTAAGCCATTAATCTTTTCTACATAAACAGACTCATTCTTTTTATAAAATTCAAGTCTTTCTTCTACAGACTGTAAACCTGTCTTATAAGCTACAACCATTAACTCAGATTTCTCAAACCTTTTCAATAGTTGTTCATATTAAGATTTAAGCACTTTAACAGTTTCAAGACAAGATTTTGAGCAAGTAGAATCATTAGATACCTCAGAATCAGAACTTGAAGATGAGCCATGAGTGCATAATTTGTTGGTCCTTCCTCTGCTTGATCACTCCAGTCATAACCACCAAGACCATTACATGATACCAAAGCTGTGGAAGTGGATGTTTCCACAGGCACAGTCTTTCTTGTGCTTTCCTTATTCTTGTAGTCTTGATTCCTTGAAGCTCTGCACTCCCTAGCAAAGTGTCCCCTCTTGTGGCAGTTGCAACACTCCACCTTGGATTTATCAAAACCAATGGACTCATTGCCATTTACAGTAATTCTCCTTCCTGTATTCTTCAGGAACCTTCTAGATCTCATAGTCAACATAGACATCTACCATCTCAAATCCATCTCTTCCAAGTCATTTGGATGAAGTTGTTATAAATCCTCATTTACAAGTTAAGGATTGTTTGGTTGACTAGAAAAGAATGCACAGATCACAGCATCACTTAAGTTATCAACATTTGTGGAGTTTGCAGTACTAACTTGAGTGCTAGCAGCAAAAACTCCATGGGCAATATTAACTGCTTCATTAGTGCTGCCAGAGTTGTTAGAGGACACAAAAGCTACATTTTATGTGTTTATGCTTGAGCTTGATGTCCCTTTGACTTCTGGTTTATATACTTTGAGATTTTTGTAGAGATCATCCATGCTCATTATCTCTTATCAGGGCTTATTCCTCAACTACAGCATTCTTTACGTTTTAATCTAAATCATAAAACTTAAGTGTGTTTCCATTCTGGTGATAAACTTCTTAACAACTTCTGGTTCACATCTTCTTGTGAAAGTTTTTCACTCAAAATCTCTAGCTGACTCACAAGCTTTTGAAGCCTATCAAAAGTTTGATCAAGGGTCTCTGAGCTAGGAGCAGAAAAGTTTTTATACTGCTACTTTAAGAGATTTCTTTGAGTTTTCTTTGTAGCAGCATTACCCCCAAATCTCTTTTCAATAGCTTCTAGTAGTGATTTCGCATTCTTGATTGAGTTAAACTTTAATTGATGTTCATTAGGAATGCCCATCATCAAAGTGCTTCTGGCCTTCACCTCTAATCTCTTCTAAGCCTTCTCTTCAACAGTTGTAGGATGTATTACTTTTTCAACTCCTTCCATAACTATTGTTTTGGTGCATAGTTTCCATTCTTTATGACCTCTCATAGAGCATAGTCAATCATCTGGATATACTGTTCTATCCTCATCCTCCAGATCTCAAACTCACCAGGTTTGAGCATTGGAACCTTGGATGCAGCCACCATATGTGCAGATTCTAAATCCATATCTTCTAGCAAAGAGATCTTGTATATTCAAACAGGTTCTTCTTATTCAAAGCTTTTTAACAAGCTCTGATACCACTTGTTGATCCCACTTGAATGGATCTTGAATTCCTTAGCTTGTGTAAGGTTTAGTTATGCAAGATAAATCCTACACAACTATAGTAGAAACTTTGACTGATAATACTAAAGATTATGCGGAATCTATTCTTTAATATAAGAAGAATTCTTCAATGAAAACAGTAAATTTCTAAGGAAACATCAGAATAAAAACAAAAAGTCTTCAATTGAATTAATATGATTACTCTATTAGTATTAGGTTACAAAAACTTGAGTTGTGACAATTTATGAATGACTCAATTGATACTTTGATAAATAGAATTCTATACTCTAGGGCCTCCTTTTATACACAAGGTGTCTAATGGATTACAATATTTTCCTAAGTTATCATGATCTTCTAAACAAATAACTTATACGCATCTTTTACAAAAATATCTCATACATATCACATAAACAATCTTTATCTTTTCTTCTGAGCAGTTCTTTATCTCCTTTAGCAGTTTGTTATCTTTTCAGCAGTTGTATCCTTTATACCACATCATTAACTATCACACCAACAGTAGGAACTTTTATACTCAGCACTTACTGTGCTACCATGCAGGCATTAACTACTTAGAAAAATTTCTTTCAATCTTCACCAGCGTACACTAAGTTACACTCAGTAGTACTAACTTTACTCTAGCCTAGTACTACTTATAGCAGTAGTAATATTAACCTAGCAGTAGTAACTTAACACTAGCCAGTAGTTAACTTGCAGTACTAACTTTACTCTAGCTTACTAAACCATTACTAGCATTGTAGCTAGCAGTGTAATATACATTGCAGTTAGTAATTACACTATTGATGGGATGTCAACTCATAAGAGAATTTATATTGCACCCTCTCACACTAAAAATATATTTGGAAATATAAGAAGGGTAGGCAGGTTTTTCTGGTAGAGTAACACCTTTATTTCAAACAATAGTGGTGCAAAACCAATCAGAATTGGGTGAAGGTTTAGCAAATCCAACTAATCCCCATCATACACCCACTTTTATTCAACCATCTCCCCAACCTCAAAAGACACAAAAAACTAGGAAGCCTAAAATAAAGGACACTCAGATACCTCAGTCTAGTGATCCTAGTGATAATGTTGCAGATGATGCTGTCCATAAGGAGTTGGGTGACAGTTTGGTGAGAGTTGCAACTACTGCTTCTAGCTTAGAAGCAGAGCCGGACAGTGGTAACATAACTAAGTCCCGATCCAAGGCAACACCTAATGAATCTAGTTCCCTAGGAACTACTTCAGGTGGTGGTCCTAGGTGCCAAGAAACCATGAGGGATACTATTGCTCAAACTAGGTTTGAGAATGTATCTAAACATTTCAATGATTCACTGCTCGCAAGAGGTAACACACTTTGAAGTGATGAGGATAGACTTGAACTTGATGAATTGATGGCACTATGTACCACTTTACAAAATAGGGTTCTAGATTTGGAGAAGACAAAGACCTCTCAGTATAATGAAATTGCTAGTTTGAAAAGGAGGGTTAAGAAGCTTGAAAAGAAAAATAGGTCAAGAACTCATAAGCTGAAGAGATTATACAAAGTTGGTTTGACAGCTAGGGTAGAATCCTCTAGAGATAAAGAAAGTTTGGGTGAGGATGCATCCAAACAGGGGAGGATTAATGCTATTGATGCAGATGAAGAAATTACCCTAGTTAGTGTTCAAGATGATGCTGACAAAGAGATGTTTGATGTGGATGCTTTAAATGGTGAGGAGGTGTTTGTTGCAGGGCAAAATGAAAATGTTGTTGAAGAAGTAGTTGATGCTGCTCAAGTTAGTACTGCTGCAACAACTGTTACAATAACTACTGAAGAAATTACTTTGGCTCAAGCACTTGAAGCATTAAAAACTTCAAAACCCAAGGTGAAAGGGATTGTTTTTCAAGAGCCAGGTAAATCTACAACAACAACAACAACAACAATTTCTTCACAACAATCACAGGACAAGGGTAAAGGAATAATGATAGAAGAACCTGTGAAGCCTATGAAGAAGAAAGATCTAATCAGGCTTGATGAAGAAGTTGCTTTAAAGTTACAAGCTAAATTTTATGAAGAAGAAAGACTTGTAAGAGAGAACGCTAAAAAAGAACAAGAAGCCAATATTGCCTTGATTGAAACATGGGATGATATATAGGCAAATATTGATGATGATCATCAATTGGCTGAAAGTTTGCAAGCACAAGAACAAGAAGAGTTTTCTGTTGAAGAAAAGGCTACATAATTTCAACAACTCTTAGGGAAAAGAAGAAAGCATTTGCCAGATAAAAAGCAGAAGAGAAAAGAAAAAAAACACAACAAAGCTCAACTGAGAAAGATTATGGTGTACTTTACCTAAGGAACATGGAAGAACAAGCTGATGACTGAAGTTGAAAGATTTTGATTCTATCCAAGAGATGTTTGATAGAGCATTCAAGATGGTAAATACATTTGAAGACTTTAGAACAGAGTTGGTAGAGGGTAAACAAAAGAGAGCAAGAACTGAGCTAGAACAAGAGACTACAAGCAAAAAGTGGAAGATGACAAAGAAACAGCAGAGATTAAAAAGTTAATGGAAATAATTCCAGATGAAGAAGAGGTAACAATTGATGCTATTCCTTTGGCTGTTAAGTCTCCCTAGATTGTTGACTCGGAGATCATAAAGAAGGAAAGGAAAAATCTTTTATCAAATAATAAGATGATGATGGAAAGTCTCAAATGTACATGATCTTTAGTCACATGCTTAAAAGTTTTGACAGGGAAGATTTGGAAACTTTGTACAAGTTGGTAAAAGCTAAATATAAGTCAACAAGACCAGTGGAAGACTTGGATTTGGTATTATGGAATGATTTGAAAACAATGTTTGAACCACATGTAGAAGATAGAGTATGGAAGAATCAAGACTACAAAGTGTTGAGTTAGAAGCTGTATGACTCCTGTGGAGTACATTTCTTGAGGATGCAACATGTTCAGATTTATATGTTGGTAGAGAAGAAGTATCCTCTTACACCATCTACACTAATAATGATGTTGGAAAAGAAGCTTATGATTGACTATGAAAGTTAAATGCTTATCAGCTTCTTAAAATTCATTGTGAAGTAGCTTAAGAAGTAAAAAAGTAGTTGGAAGCATCCTTCTAGTGTTGATGAAGCCTTTTAAATGAGAAACTTGATGATTTGAAGAAGATATCAAGTTATAGGGGAGGATTATTAGGATTAAAAGTCTTTTTGATGCTCTTAGAATTACTGCTGCTCATGTTTTTGTTAACTGCTGCTCATGTTTGTGTTAATACTGCTCAGCTGGAGTTAGTACTGCTAGTGATGAAGTTAGTACTGCTCATGGACTTCAAAGAAAATATGCTAAGTGTTTACTACTGCTAGTACACAGTTAGTACTGCTAGTACAAAGTTAAGACTGCTTAGTTAAAGTTAATGCTGCTAGTGAAAGTTACTACTGCTAGTACAAAGACTGCTTGAAGTTAATGCTGCTAAAGAGTTACTACTGCTCAAGAAAATATTCTAAGTAGTTACTACTGCTGGTGATAAGTTACTACTGCTAGTACAAAGTTACTACTGCTCAAGTTTAAGACTGCTCAGAGATAAGTTAATGTTGCTAAGGTTAATAAGTTAGTACTGTTTGGTGTTAGTACTGCTTATGTGATATGTATTAGTTATTTATAGAAAAGATTTTATATACTTAGGAAAGTATTGTAAGCCGAGTAGGACTCCTTGGTGTACAAAAGGAGGTCCTAGGGCATTGAGTTATACGTATCAAAATCATCTTTTATCAATCTTAGTAGTATAATTCATAGCTTCAAGGTCTTTGTAACCCTAATACTTTGAGAGTATTCATATTATTATCATTAATAATATTGGAGCTTATTTGTTGAATTGTATCTTTACTGAATTACTCTTTCATTGATAATTCTTCTTAATATTAAAGATTAGATTTCACATAATCTTTAATATATTCAAACAAAGCTTTTACTATAGTTGTGTTAGATTTATCTAATATAACTAAACCTTAAAAAGGCTTAAGGAATTTGATCTATTGAAGTGGGATTAACAAGTGGTATCAAAAGCTTTGAATAAGAAGAACCTGTTTTTATACA
>BQNB010053762.1:4734-39845 GCA_026074375.1 Tanacetum coccineum
TTATCCCCCTGGTGTTGACTTTGTGTCCTAAGACCATTCCTTCTTTTACCCTAAAAGTATACTTTTTAGGATTCAATTTCAAGTTAATTTTCCTTAGAGTTTTGAATGTCTCTTCTATGTCTCTAACTATCTCATCTTTTGTGCGACTTTTGATGACAAGATCATCCACGTAGACTTCAAGATTTCTGCCAATCTGTTTGTGGAACGCTTTATCCGCTAGACGTTGGTAAGTTGCCCCAACATTTCTCAAACCAAAAGGTTACTTTGTATAGTAGAATATCCCTTGGCTTGTAATGAATGTTGTTTTTTCTTCGTCCTCTTTTGCCATTTGTATTTGGTGATAGCCTTTGTATGCGTCTAAGAAGCATTTGAAAGGGAATCCCCACAGGGATTCCACCTTCCAGTCTATTTCTGGTAGCGGATAACCATCTTATGGGCATGCTTTGTTTAAGTATTTGAAATCTACGCACATCCTCCAACTATCATCATGCTTCTTTACCATCATTGGGTTAGACAATCAGTCATGGTAGTGTACTTCCTTCATGATTCCTGCCTCCACAAGTTTTCCAATTTCTTCTTGTATTGCATGGTTTCTATTGGCTGCTTGCCCTCTTTTCTTTTGTCTAACCGAAGAACATCCCTCCCACACGTTTAAGCAATGGTCCGCAATATGTCTTGGGACGCTAGTCATATCCGCGGGCTTCTAGGCAAAAATTTCTAGGTTTCGCTGAAGCAGATCGCACAACTTGTTGCGGCTTTCTTCTATGAGAGTGGAACCAATCATTACTGTTTACTCTGGATATTCTAGATTTATTGCAAACTTGACTCTTTCTTCCACCGTTTGCTTTGTAGCTGAAAGATTCCCTTCTGGTCCGGAGACCATTGCACATTTAAGCGGGACCATCTTACTGCTCTTTAAAGTAATTACTCCTCCTTTCACCGGGAGCTTTAGCATTTCGTGATCTATCGACGGAACCGCTTGTAGTTTTCTGACTCCTGGTCTTCCAATAATTCTATTGTACGGAGATGGTGACCTTACAACTACGAAGTTTATCCAAGCCGAAGTGGAGTGTTCTTCGTCTCCAATCTTTACCAACAGTTGTATTTGCCCTATTGGCCATATTATCTCACAATTGAATCCAATCAAAGGGGTGGTGGCTGGCCTTAAATGGTTCTTGATTTCCGGACAGAGTCGGCTAAATCAATGCTTATACATTATTTATGAGGCTGATCCGCCATCCACGTACATGCGGTGTATGCAATGGCCTCCTATTTCCGCCTCAATGATCATTGGGCCTTTTGTTCCTTTGTCTTCCCCTAAGGGTGGGAAGATGATCTTTGGGTTAGGAGAAAATCTTTGTGTGATCCTTTTCATGGCCACTCTTTCCCAATGTTGGACCATTAGGATGGCTAATGCTTTATCTTTCCCGGAGGTTTCCCCTTTCTTTGCCGCCTTGGGCTATTCTTTTTCGTTGTTCTGTTTGAGCTCTTTGATTAAGTGTGAAATCTTTCCTGCCTTAAGTATTTCTTCGATCCGTTTCTTCACGTGCATACACTTGTCGGTGTTATGCCCTACTTCACCATGGAACTTGCAAAATATAGCATGGTTTTGCTTCTCAACCGGGGTTGTCATTGGTGGCGGGGCTTTGAATTTTTCTTTGTCTAAAGTGAAAATTTCTTTGGGAGTTTTTGTGAGGAGCGTAAATCGATCATGCTTCCTCTCTGGTCTTTGCTGGTTCCCGAAGCCTCCTTTCTTACAATTGTGCGTCTTATTACCCTCTTGCTGTTTCCATGGTGGAAATTCCGCTCATGATTCGAGGCTGCCACTTCCCCCCTGAGGAAAGATGTGGTCACTCTCATCATTTCGTCAACCATTTTTGGGATTTTGTTGTGGAGACATTTGATGAGTTTAGGGTTTGTGATTCCATGCACGAATCTGAAGATTCTCATGCACTCTGGTGCTCCTTTGACATCCCTGCTTTCTAGTTTATATCTTTTCACAAAGTCTTCCGTAGGCTCTCTCTCTCGCTGCTTGATGTTATGGATCTCTATGGGATCTTTGATGCATTTCTTCGGTTGGAGATAATTTTCTAGGAATGCTTTCTTCAGATCATCATAGCTGTCTATTGATTCAGCCGAAAGGTTGTCAAACCATACTCTCACGTTTCCCGTTAGCGTAGAGTTGAACATGTGACACCAGGTTGGCATGGCCCACTGTTCTGTTTTACGGCTATCTGAAAGATTTTCAAGTGATCCTCTGGATCTTTACTCCCGTCATATGTCTTAATGTGGCTGGGCATTCTTTTTTTTGGGAAATCAAAAAAGCAGATTCTAGGTGTAAAAGGATCTACCTCTTCACACACCCATGGCTCGCCTTCTTATTCCTCCACATTCTCATTCAGGGGTTCAAGGGTCCTTGCGGCTTCACGAGCCTCCATCTATTCAGCCACTCGGCGAGTAACCAATTCTTCAAACTCCTCACAACTCATAGACGCTCCAGATAGTGTGTTAGGCATCTTCCTACAGCACAACAATATAATGCTTGGTAAGATTTCTAGATAATGCGGGATCACTAAAGGTGTTAAATAAAATTTATGGTTAATCACATAGAAAATACACGATCAAAATACATATTCACGAAAATTCCATAATGCATGACACAAGAGCATAAGTAAATTAAATCATGACATCATATCATAGATAAATATCAATTTCATATCATCGAACATAAGTGATTACATCACAACATTTTAACATACAGAAAATATGAGTTCTAACACTACAGTCATCACTAAACGCTACTACTCAATGCTGCAATACTAACGAAAATCTCTAAGGACGGTAGCCCATGTGCTTCCTAGCACACGCCTCAAGTCTGCCAACTCTCACTCGATCATAAAATCGAAGTCGTCGCATCTGCCTCAACTCTCTCTGCATACGTGACATGCCGCGCTGGAGTCGGTCACTCTCCTACTCCTCACACTCATGTGCCTTTAAGACTCTGTTATCCCCCCTCTCCAACTCAGCAATCCTCTCAGTCAAAGCAATAACTGCCGACTCAACCCCAACAATCCTGTGTCCCTGCTCTCTCTGAACTCCCTCAATAGCCTGTATACGATGGTCTGGGATAGCCTGTGTGTGATCATGGAACCTCTGAACCAAAATCTCCCAATGGTCTCATATGTAAGCCTCTATACTGATCCCTCCTGATTCAGAATTCAGGAATACCACTGGCCTCACAGGATGTGGTTTAAACCCACCTTCAACTCTGACCTCAACCGGGCCTCTCACACCCGTCTCTGTCTCATCTCGATCAATAGCCTCAACTACAACTCTAGCCTCAATCCCTCTATCCCTAAGAGCATCTGCGTAAGCGAAAACACTACTCCGTCAAATCTCTGCCTGAACCCTGGATCCCTATCCTGCGCTAAATGAGGCTCATCCTAACTCTACAATATATCATCCCTCAAACTAACTCACTAGGATCACCTCTACCTCTCCAAATAACCAGAATCCTTAACTCTCTTAGCATGTATCAAATCAGCACACAGTAGGATAAGCTCGCAGATACAGGTGATAATGCAGGTACAGATGTCATGGGGGACCTACGTCTCTTGCGAGATGGCCCCGCAGAAGTACTCGGTAAATCTGGTGAAGAATGATCTGACAATGAGTCTCGAAGAAGGATCAGATGAAGCATCCGAATGAAAATCTATGATGGCCTGTCTGATGATGAATCTGAAGAATGAATGATCAGTAAGATGTCTCTCAGCAATCAGACGATGAGTGTGGTAACGTCCAATCCTCTTCCCTTCGGTCATCATGTGTACCCGGCCCGTTCTTTTTTATTTCCCATTAAATGGTAAAAAGCGGTACGGTCGACCATAAAGGAAATAGCTGTCCAGATGCCTAGAAGCATAAACCTGACGACGAGGTATGATAGGTTTAATCTCTGGGTAGAAGCGGTAATCTCAGTGAAAAGGTGTATCATGGGTAGGTGATGATGGTGTATCTGGTGTATCACTGTCGAGTGGTGTCACATCCGATGATAAAAATGTGAGGTAGCTTGGTATGGTGGTATATGGTCTGATGATGTGGTCCACAGATGGATCATACTCTGAAATCATATTGCAGTGAGTAATCAGGTGAAGCTGTGTATATCTGTGGATGGTGGTATAGTAGGTGCTATGATAGGTGTCTCTGTGGGTATCACTGGTGTGTAAGTCTGAGTAGTAGGTAGAGTAATAACTGGTGTGGTGTCAGGAATAGTAGTAGGGATGGTACCAAACAATATCACTCGTCCAATAGGTGTCCCCACGCTATCCTCAGATGAATCCGAAGAAATCGAGATAACTGAAATAGCCATAACCTGCACAAGCAAAGTTCATATAAATCATCTTTATATCAACCATGCATGATGCAACAATATGAATAGGTGAATGGGTAACTGAATGAATGCAAAGTGAATGAATGAATGAATGAATGAATGAATGAATGGGTCATCGAGTACGTCATGATAGAATGAAATAAGAATCACTTAGAAATATTAGATATACTTAGTATTTAATACGTATATATTATTTACGTAGCACTTAGTTATGTATACATACTATATAAGATCACGTAAGACACATAATCACGTAGGATCACATACTGGTTATAGTCCAGCCTAGTTTAATACTAACCTGTTTTCTCTATAACCGATGGCTCTTGATTGACCAAACTGTCACTAAAAACAACCCGCTCAGACGGGCCTGTACGAACACGAGTCCGGAGGCGTGACTTGATTGATCATCTCAAGTACAAAGCATAAAGAACGACCTCTAAGGGTACGTTTTAAAAATAAACACCGTTGCATAGATTGAAAATAATAATAATAAGTTTTACATCACTGAAATTTAAAAGATTCAAGTTAAAAATGCGGAAGCTTAAATAAGTTCAACAACGGTATTTAAAACATAGATAAATCTCTGGTAAACCGGTACAGGCATATAGACTCCACATAAGTCAATCAACAGCATCCATGCTAAGCACCTGAGAAAAACATGCTTAAAACGTCAACATAAAGTTGAGTGAATTCATAGGTTTAGTTCAAACGTTATTATAGTGGACCACAAGATTTCAACACGTATGCGACAGTTATAACAAATAACAAAACTTACACATAAAAAAGGTATTTTACGTTGCAACAAAGCTCATTGACAGACAATACCGAAAGCTAATTACGATTATAGCACGATAGCATTGCATGGTCTGAAACAAGTCCCCCGAGGTATCTGACCAGACTACCTTCTTAATTCGACATGGTATATATCCGTATTATCGGCACGCCCTGGGTAGTGAGCGCTACTAGCACCCGGAATATGGATAATTAATCCCAATAGATCTATTATAACACTCCAGCATCCCAATCGACCGGGCAATCCTCCATCAAAGAGATTGATGGTTCATTGATAGTGGGGGCATAGAGGTCTAAACGCTACTACAGCAACACCGTAAAACAGAGGAAAATCTCAACCGCAAAGCAATTGTGTTCCATTTTTGAAAACAAGCAATGTTTTCTCACACCCAGGGGGGAAGTTATAAAACATTTATTCAAAACGAGTAAAAGAGGGGCTATGAACTCACCTTATACGGGGTTATAAATCAAAAGGAGTCCAATCAAATGGAAAACGAATCTCACCTTCTAGCGACAACCGATCATATAGTTGTCGTTTAAGAATGTTGTACAACGTAATAACTCTTAACGCAAGAACAGATCATACCAAGCACAAGTAGACCCGGCTATCACAATTTCTAAAACACACTTTCAAAAGTGTAATTTTTGACAATTCTCGATACACTCAAAACATCTTATAAAATATTTCGTCTTTTAGGTATTTCTCTTTTAGTGTATTTTGTGTTTAGGGTATTTCGTCTTTTAGTGTATTTTGTCTTTAGTGTATTTTCGTCTTTTAGGTATTTCGCTCTTTTAATGTATTTCGTCCTTTATGTATTTCTCTTTAGTGTATTTCGTCCTTTATTAGTGTATTTCGTCTTTTAATGTATTTCATCTTTTAGTGTATTTCGTCCTTTTAGTGTATTTCGTCTTTTAGTGTCCCGACACATCAACGTTGACTCGATAACTAAAAATGTTAACCTAAACTCGACACTTACGTTTTTCTTTCTAGCATTAATATCATAAGTTTTGATAACAAAAAATTATTTTCGACCTTTATTAAATTTATATCGAAAATTTCGGCATACCTTTCTAAAAATAAAGACTTTCCATTTTTAAAATCTCGTCTTGTGAAACATATCTATTTTTACAAAGTGTATCTTTTATTGACTCGCAAGTAATAACCCGTCATATTTTCGACAACACCGCAAATATTGCAACAAGTCCGTTCTAAACCTAAACCTCTTCGACATTCAACTTACGCTTATAACAAATCTAATATCTAACTTAATCTTTTCGCCAACAATATTCAAACTCAATATACGATAAATCTTAAATAAACGATATAACCGTAATAATAGCAATATATATATCAACAAAATCACAATAAACTTTTAAATGCAAAAGTACAACTACTTTTTATTTTTCTTCCATTTATAACAAAAATATTTAACTTTGAGACTTGAAATTTTATAGAAAACTAGATAATGATTTTTACAACGATCCGCTTTGTACACCTTGTTCGGGATGATCATAGGAATGCAAAAGTACAACTTATTTATGAAAAATAAAGATGACTTACAAAGAAACACGACGAAGGTGGATTAGAAAGCGATGAACAACCCAAACGTTGTTTTACAAGTTACCCGGATGAACAAACAATCAACACGAACAATATATCTTCAAGTGGATGATCAAAGATCAAAAATGAAAGGATTTGGGTGGTGTTTTTGGTTCGGCATTAGAGAGAAAAAGGAAGAAAGATAAGTGAAGTTTATGTGTGTGAAGTGAATGAGAAAGAAGTGATGAACAAATGGGTTTATAGGAAGAATTTACACACACACACACACAAATGCATGTGTGCCGTGAGCTAGGTGGACACAAATAGGGGACCAATATGATCCACCTATCAAAACATTCTAGTACTAGTCCTTGTCCAAGTTTCATGCAAGTTTGTTAGTGATTTGAATTTGGAATTTTGAATCCTATGCTAGTATGTATGTGTGTAACCGGTGGAGATGAGCAAAGGAGGGGACCAAAGATATTTTTCCCACTTTCTAGGATAGATAGTGCTCTTTGAGAATTAATTTCCAAGATATAGCATGAACATGTATAAGTTTAAATTGAATACGAAGCACGTAAATAACGAAACGAGTAACGGTAACACGAAAAATTACGAAACTTTAAATATTGCTTAAAAACATAAAAACGCGGATATTGCCAAAATACTACAATGTTTGGTGTCCCGGTCGCTGTCCGATACGATTCACAGATAAAAAAACGAAACAACTTCCCGTTAAACGGTAAAGCTATAACGAAACACTTAAAATTCAAATTTACTACACGGCAGATAGGCTAAACTTATTGAACGAAATTCTCGGTTGTCACAGGCAAGTTTTGCCCCTTGTGTTTAACTATTGCCAAATTGGCATTTTGCCCTCTCTTTATCTTTTTGTTTGTTCTTCTTTAATAATTTTTAGGGTTTTGAACAAATTTAACCCTCAAACTTATTTTTCTTGACTTTTGGCTTCGGGATTGACTTGGGGTTGACTTTCTATTGACTTTTTCAGGCTTTTGTTTTGACTGGACTTTGTCTTTTTCCTGCTTTTCCATTCCGTGTCCGGTTTTGTCGTTTTGGCTTCGTTTTTTGTCCTTTTCCCTAGATAATCGCGTTCCTGCATAACACAATTAGCAAAACAAGCGTATATTTGGCATTTTAAGTCCGTTTTTGGTTATTTTAGCTTGTTTTGTAAAGGTAAAAGGTATGTATAATTAAACACATACCAGTCATCCTCATCAATATCGGGTTTTATTTTTTTAGCATTAGACTGGTGTTCTTTGTACTGAGCACCCATTTCAGAGTCATGGCATCCATTCAGGCCATAATTTTGTCCGTATCAAAATTACTATTGCCCTCATCGGCGAAAGCAACAGTTTTCTTAAGAGATGGTTTAGTTTTTTTATTTTTAGCCCAGTCGAGCTTGAGTAATACTTTATCTTCGAGAAGCTGCTAAGCTTGATTTGGTGTTTTATAGAGGAAAATACCACCTGCTGCGACATTTAGACCAAAAGGGTTCTTTCGATAGAACCATATAAAAATTTTTATAATGTTTGCTTTTGGACAGATTATGACCATGGCAGTTTCGGAGCATTTCCTTCATACGAAGCCAAGCATCGGTTAGAGATTCATTTTCATGTTGAGAGAAAGCTCGGATTTCCGAGGAGTCGTTCGAAAAGAGCTAGGGGAAAGAATCGGCTAATGAAAGCGGTTCGAAGTTCATCCCATGTTTCGATAGTTCCTTCGTTGAGTTCGTCCAACCATGTTTTTGCTTCTCCAGTTAGTGATAGGGGAAACATCATCAGGCGGACGGCTTCATTTTTAGTATCTTTGTATTTAAACATATCGCAGATTCTGAGGAATTCATGAATGTGTTTATGAGGATTGGTTTTGGTTCTACCATCCGAATTTGTTCCCATTGACAAGAGTCAAGTGGTTAAATTTGATAGCAAATTCGTTTGCGGTTTCAGGAATAGTGATCGCGGAACCAGGAGTCAGAGCGGCAACATGGTCGGCAGCCCACATGGGTTCATCATCCATTGGATCATAATTTCGAAGAATATCAAGAAAGTGACGGAAGTAATTGGTGTTAAGAACTGGCTGGTAGACAATTCTCGGGTGTTGTGGTGATTTATTTCTTTGAATCAGTATGAACACTCATTCTATTATCGTTCGACGAAGTCTTTGATTCAGAGTACGTTCCAGGTAATGGTTCAACAAGTTTTGCCTTAAGCTTCATGAGACCATTTAGGTGTCCTGTTACAATCCTTAATACCATAGATCACCTAGGTAAATTTGATGGAAAGGCTGATGAAGGGTTCTTTGTAGGATACTCTACCAATAGCAAAGCATTCAGAGTATTCAACAGTAGAACTAGGATAGTAGAAGAGAACCTGCATGTACAATTTAGTGAAAGTACATCTAATATTGCAAGAAGTGGACCTAATTGGCTTTTTGATATAGATGCACTCACAAAGTCAATGAACTATAAGCCAGTTGTTGCAGGGAATCAATCTAATGGTAATGCATGTATAAAAGTATGTAATGATGCAGGAAAAGCTAGAATACAGACAGTACCTAGCAAATATTACATTCTACTACCAATGTGGCCTGCTGATCTACTATTCTCTCAAGATTCAAAGAGTTCTCTTGATGCTGGATTCAAACCATCAGGGGAGGAGGAAAAGAAGGATGCTGAAGATCCAGGGAATGAAAGTGGAAATCCAACTGAAAGGAAAGATAGTGAGGTTCCAAGTACAGAGGAGCCAAGAATTAATCAAGAGAAGGATGATAATATTAACAGCACTAACAATATTAATACTGCTAGTGATGGAAGCAACACTAACAATGTTAATGCTGTTAGTTCAACTGTTAATGCTGCTGTCACAGAAGTTAATGCTGTTAATCCAAAAACAAGCATTGAACTTCTAAATGATCCAAATATGCCTGAATTAGAATATATTGTTTATTCAGATGATGATGAATATGTTGGTGCAGAGGCTAACATGAACAATTTAGATGCATTTACGCGTGTCAGTCCTATTCCAACTACAAGAATACACAAAGATCATCCAGTTGAACAAATTATTGGAGACTTGCATTCAACACCTCAAACAAGAAGAATGACAAAGAATTTGGAAGAACATGGTTTGTTTAGCTCAGTTCAGTAAAGAATAAACCATAAAGGCTTTCAAAACTGCTTGTTTGCTTGCTTTTTATCACAAGAAGAATCCAAAAAGGTAATTCATGCATTGAAGGATCCAAGTTAGATAGAAGCTATGCAGGATGAGCCTCTACAATTCAAATTACAAAAGGTTTGGACCCTGGTAGATTTACCAAATGGCAAAAGGGCCATATGCACTAAATGGGTTTACAGGAACAAGAAGGATGAAAGAGGTATTGTGATAAAGAACAAAGCAAGATTGGTTGCACAAGGATACACACAAGAAGAAGGAATAGACTATGATGAGGTTTTTGCTCCTGTTGCCAGAATTAAAGCAATTAGGCTATTCTTAGCCTATGCCTTATTTAAAGACTTTGTGATGTACCAGATGGATGTCAAGAGTGATTTTCTGTATGGTAAGATTAAAAAGGAAGTCTATGTTTGTCAACCACCAGGATTTGAGGTTCCAGACTTCCATGATAGAGTATACAAAGTAGAAAAGGCACTTTATGGATTGCATCAAGCTTCCAGAGCTTGGTATGAAACCTTGTCAACTTATTTGTTAGACATTGGGTTTCAGAGAGGAAAGATAGACAAGACTTTGTTTATACGAAGGGTCAAAAGTGATTAACTGTTAGTTCAAGTGTATGTGGATGATATCATTTTTGGTTCTACAAGGAAGTCATTATGCACAGAGTTTGAGAAGATGATGCATAAGAAGTTTCAAATAAGCTCTATGGGTGAACTCACATTCTTCCTAGGACTGTAAGTAAAGCAGAAAGAAGATGGGATTTTTATCAGTCAAGACAAGTATGTGACTGAGATTTTGAAGAAATTTAGTTTTACTAATGTCAAGACAGCAAGCACACCTATGGAAACACAAAAGCATTTGCTCAAAGATGTAGATGGTGAAGATGTAGATGAACACTTGTATAGATCCATGATTGGATCTTTGATGTATCTAACTTCTTCAAGGCCTGATATTATGTTTGCAGTATGTGCTTGTGCAAGATTCCAAGTCAATCCTAAAAGTTCACATCTTCATGCTGTGAAAAAGATCTTTAGATACTTAAAAGGTCAACCTAAATTGGGCCTTTGGTATCCCAAGAATTCACCTTTTGATTTGGTGGCATATACTGACAGTGACTATGCAGGAGCAAGTTTAGATAGGAAGTCCACAACAGGAGGTTGTCAATTCCTAGGGTGTAGACTGATTTGATGGCAATGCAAGAAGCAGACTGTGGTTGCTAATTCCATAACTAAAGCTGAGTATATAGCTGCTTCAAATTGCTGTGGACAGGTGCTTTGGATCCAAAATCAATTGCTGGATTATGGATATAACTTTATGTAGACTAAGATTCATATTGATAATGAGAGTACTATCTGCATAGTTAAGAACCCTGTTTTTCTCTCAAACACAAAGCACATTGAGATTAGGCATCACTTTATTAGAGATTCTTATGAGAAGAAGCTTATTCAGATGATCAAGATTCACACATACCAGAATGTTGCAGATTTGCTCATAAAAGCATTTGATGTTAGCAGATTTCAATATCTGATTGCAAGTATTAGAATGCTTAATCTCTGAAGTCTTGATTAATGGAAGGATGTTTAGAATGGAATGAAAAAGCTGTTAAGGATAAAATTGGAGTTAGTGATGGTAACTTCAAGTTTCTGCTCTTAAGTATAATTAGTGCTGCTAGTTATACTTAATACTGCTAAGTTAATACTGTTAGTTATACTTAATACCGTTAAGTATAATTAATACTGAAAGAATTGAGAGATATAGTGAGCTGAAAAATAGAAAGAGAGATGTGTGAAAATAAAAACAGATAGAGTGAATTGGTGAGAAAAAGAATTAAGAGATATAGTGAGCTGAAAAATAGAAAGAGAGATGTGTGAAAAAAAATAGACAGAGAGAATTGTGAGCTAAAAGAATTGAGAGAAATCAAAAACAGACAGAGAGAATTGTGAGTAAAAAGAATTGAGAGAAATCAAAAACAGACAGAGAGAATTGTGAGAAAAATTAATTGAGAGAAATCAAAAACAGACAGAGAGAATTGTGAGTAAAAAGAATTGAGAGAAATCAAAAACAGACAGAGAGATTTTGTAAGCTAAAATGTTAATTTGATGATGGAAAAGCTGATTAGAATGGAATTGGAGTTAATGCTGGTGATTCAAAGTTAATACTGCTAGGCATAAACTTACTACTGCTGGTATAAGTTAATGCTGTTAGGCATAAACTTACAACTGCTAATTTTATCATTCTTCATCAAAACCCAACACAATGTCAGATCTAAAGTTTGCTGATACTCACAATTTAGTTGCGTTTTTGGAGAAACCCACTGAAAGTGAAGCATTTGAGGAGATAGTTTGTTTTCTGAATGCAAACCCTATCAAATATGCTTTAACCGTTAATCCTACAATCTATTGTTCATGTGTTAAACAGTTCTGGGATACTGTCAAAGCAAAAACGGTTAATGGGGAAGTACAATTGCAAGCCCTAGTGGATAAGAAGAAGGTGATTATAACTGAATCCACAATAAGGAGAGATCTTCAACTGGAAGATGCTAATGGTGTTGATTGTCTGCCAAATGCTGCAATTTTTGAACAGCTTACACTTATGGGGTATGAAAAACTTTCTCAGAAGCTTACATTTTACAAAGCATTCTTTTCTCCTCAATGGAAGTATTTAATTCATACAATTTTGCAATGCCTAAGTGCTAAGACTACTGCATGGGACGAATTTAGTAGCACTATGGCCTTTGCAATAATTTGCTTAGCCACAAACCAAAAATTTAACTTTTCCAAGTATATATTTGATAATATGGTGAAGAATGTTGATAGTATGGTAAAATTCTGGATGTATCCAAGATTCGTACAAGTATTTGTGAATAAACAAGTTGGGGATATGTCACATCATAAAAGGATTTATGTTACCCCTTCTCATACTAAGAAGATATTTGGGAACATAAAGAGGGAAGGGAAAGGTTTTTCTGGAAGAGTTACCCCTTTATTTCAAACTATGATGGTTCAAGCTCATGAAGAAATGGGCGAAGGTTCAGAAATGCCAACTGATCCCCATCACACACCCATCATTACTCAACCATCATCATCCCAACCTCAAAGGAAGCAAAAATCTAGGAATTCCAAGAAAAAGAACACTGAGGTTCCTCAGCCTAGTGGTTCTACTGATAATGTACCATATGAAAATGTACCTATAACTTCTAATGATCCACTGCTCAGTGGTGAGGATAGACTAAAACTTACTGAATTGATGGACTTATGTACCAACTTACAAAAGAAGGTTCTTGATTTAGAGAAAGCCAAGACTGCTCAAGATAGTGAAATTGCTCGTCTAAAGATGAAGGTCAAGAAGCTAGAGAGGAGGAATAAGTCAAGAACTCCAGGGTTCAAAAGGTTAAGGAAGGTTGGTTCAGCTAGAAGGGTAAATTCCTTTGATGAAGCTAGTTTGGGTGATTAGGAGGATGCATCCAAACAGGGGAGGAAAATAGCTGATATTGATGCTGATGCAAAGGTTACATTGATTGATGAGACTCAGGGGAGGAATGATGATAACCTAATGTTTGATACAGGTGTTTTAGATGAGCAGGAAGCTATGGTTAAAAAGGTAGTTAGTACTGCTGAAGTTACTACTGAAAGTGCTACAACAACAATTGTTGATGAATTGACCCTGGCTCAGACTTTAATAGAGATCAAAGCTATAAAACCTAAAGTTAGAGTGGTTATGATTCAAGAGCCAAGCGAATTTACAACAACAACTACAACAACACCAGCTGCATCAAAACCTTCACAGGACAAAGGCAAGGCAAAAATGATTGAGTCTGAGAAGCCTTTGAAGCAGAAGGATCAGATTATGTATGATCCAGAGGTTTCTCTAAATCTTTAAGCCCAATTACAAGTTGAATTGGAAGAAGAAAAGAGGCTTACAAGACAAAAAGGAAGAAGAAGCCGACATAGCTTTAATTGAATCATGGGATAACACACAAGCAATGATGGATGCTGACTATCAAATGGCTCAACAATTACAAGCAGAAGAACAAGAGCAGTTAAGTATTGAAGAAAAGTCAAAGTTGTTTGTACAACTCTTAGAAGCTAGAAAGAAACACTTTGCAGAAATAAGAGCAAGAGAAAAGAGGAACAAACCACCAACTCAAGCTCAACAAAGAAAGCTATATTGTAACTATCTGAAAAACATAGAAGGATACACTCTGAAATAGTTGAAGGGCTTCAAGTTTGAAGTTATCAAGGACATGTTTGACAAAGCTTTAAAAAGAGTTAACACTTTTGTTGACTACAAAACAGAGTTGGTTGAAGGCAATGAGATAAGAGAAGAAGAAAGCAGTTCTAAAAGAGCAGGCGATGAGCTAGAACAAGAGCCTACAAAGAAGCTAAAGCTGGATGATGATAAAGAGAGAGAAGATCTTCAACAATGCTTTGAGTTGGTTACAGAAGAAGATGTTGCAATTGATGCTATACCCCTAGCTACCAAGCCTGCACCCATTGTAAATTTCCAGATTCATAGAAAAGGAAGGAATGGCTATTATGAAATAATGAGAGCAGATGGAAGTGCCAAGACATACTTATTATTTAGTCAACTGCTCAAAGCTTTGACAAGGAAGACTTGGAAAATCTATGGAAGTTGGTTAAAGCTAAGCATGGGAATACAAGGCCAGAAGAAGGCTATGAAAGAGTGCTATGGGGTGATCTAAAAACTATGTTTGAACATCATATAGAAGATGAAGTATGGAGGAGTTTACAAGGAAAGAAAGTATTGATTTGGAGGCTATATGATTCCTGTGGAGTACACTTTGTGAGGTTTGAAGATATGCATGTCTATATGCTAGTAGAGAAGAGATATCCACTTACACCAGCAACAATCACTGATATGCTGAATAAGAAGCTGAAATCTGACTATTGGAATGAAATGTGTTATCAGCTTCTTAAGCTCATTACAAAACAACTCAAGAATCCTGGAAGTGTTTGAAAGCATCCTCCTGGTGATGGTGAAGACTTTTAATGAAGAAACTTAATGATTTTGAAGATAAATATCAAGTTTAGGGGAGGATTGTTGGGATTAAAAGCTTCATAAGGCTGTTTGGAATTACTGCTACTCTTATCAAAGTTAGTGCTGGTCAAGAAGAAAGTTAATACTGCTGGTGTATAATTTACTGCTGCTAGTGTTTAGAGATAATGCTGCTGGTACAAAGTTACAACTGTTGACAGAGTTACAATTGCTAATGGATAAAGATTGATTGAAGATGAAGATTGCTTATGTGATATGTATGAGATATTTTTGTAAAAGATACGTATAAGTTATTTGTTTAGAAGATCATGATAACTTAGGAAAATATTGTAAGCCGGTTAGGACTCCTTGGTGTATAAAAGGAGGTCCTAGGGCATAGAGTTAGACATCTAGAAATCATTTGTTTTGATATCGATATAGCTTTAAGGTTTTGTAACCCTAACACTATTAAGAGTGTTCGTATTATATTGAGGCTGAAAGTTTGGTAAACTGTTTTGTTATTGATTTTATTCATTACTATTTTATTGAAATTCTTCTTAGTATCATTGAATAGATTCTGCATAGTCTTTGATATTCACAATCAAAGTGTCTATCATAGTTGTTTTGGATTTATTCAATACAACTTAGGCTTATACAAGCTAAGCAAGATCTATTCTATTAGGATCAACATATCCCAAATAGATCTATTTATAACATTCGCGCTCACAACAAGTAATTGACAGTTCATGATAATGGGCTCAGAGGGTTATCGCTACTTAGGCAAACATGTAATCGTAATGTAAAATGTCCACTTGCGTCCAATTTGTAAAACATGCATATGTTTCTCACCCCAAAACTTGTAAATCATTATAAATGTAAAACGTGGGGCTATGAACTCACCTTGAGTGAGTGAATCGATAATGTAAATCACAAACAAAAAACACGTCACGAATACGCCCGAATGCAACCTAATTAATTATAGGTCGTATGAGTACTAAGTACTATGAATAACTAAGACCATGTATAATTCTATATAGCTACATCACCATCTATTTGTATTTGAGAAATAATATTTATAAAGTTAAAATGTTTATAAATATTTCCTTAGTAAAAATGTCGTAACTTTCTCGTTTTAAGTCCGTTTCGTACGTTTCTTATGTCCCCGCTTTCATATTAAGAAGAGTTATCAAAATATTACATTTTTATATTTTAAGTCCTTTGGTGAACAATACCTTTTACTGTTCATGCACTTTTATAAATTTAAATATCGTAAACTCGTAAACGTCGTATCTTATTCGTTTTAACTCCGATTTTAGTGATTCTTTCGAGCACGTATTTGTAATTAATTTTTTTATCTAACTAATATATTTTCCAAAAAGTATCTAAGATGAATAGTGATTTTTACTGTTCATAGTTTATAGAATTATTTTTGTAAACTTTAATTATCGTAAACATGAAAAATCCAGAACTCCTTCGTTATTGATCGAAAAATCATAATTCTTAAGGTTTTGAAATCCTAAAAATGAATAACTTCTGTGAAAAATAATAAATTATTTTTATAAGATTTGAAAGTTGTAGAGTTTTTATAAAACTATTTTTATAAAAACATATTTTATTAAAAACTTGTAAATTACGTAACTTCTTCGTTATAAATCGGATTTTTGAGTTCCTTACATATTTGGAATCTTCATGAGATGTAGTATTTTATAAAAATATAAAATAAACACTTTATATTTCGAATTAAAACAGAAAGTTTGGAGTTCTTGCATAAAAATTGTTTTAACTTACTTTTACACACTTTTTGGCATAAGTGAAATATTACAAGTCCTCTAATGTGATCAATATACAACCTTGTGTATATTTATAGTCCTCTAATGTATAAGTCCAACAATATATCCAAGAATCACAAGATCAACAAGTCTACATATTTATTTGATCATAACCTTTAATAAGTAACTTTTATACCATTAATTTATATTTACTTGTTATAAATTAATCATCACTTGTATAATGTATATAATTGTTTTATAACATGATTATAACATCAATATATCACATGTGAAAGTATTTCAAACCATAAACAAGAATAAAAACCATTTTACATCTTATTATGTTTCTTAGATGGTGATTTACTACATAGAGAATATATACACATAAAATCATGAATGTAAAGAGTTTAAGAGTTTTAGATAACCTTAATGTGATGTATGGTATAAAGCACAAAAAGATTAAACCTATTTAAGTATTAAACCCAAGCTTCCAATACTTAGAAAACCCTAAATCCAATAAAACCCTAATCCTAAACCTTTCTTGATTAACCATTGTAAATGCTTAACTAAACCTTTAAACCTTATGGGTATATCTTAGATATGTTGTAAGATTACTTGTATACTTGCTAAATAAATTTTGTATGGATTGTTTAGGGTGGTGGAGTTTGGCCGTGGCCTACTGAGAGAGTCAAAGAGAGTTTGTGTTGATTTTTCTTATGCGAATGAAGTGTGTGAGTTTTCTACAAGTCTTGCATCCTTTATATACAACAAGACTAGTCCAAGTAACTATTAGAAGTGGTAAAGATTTAGGTTGGACAAGATGAGGGAATTAAGGGTGAACAATGGTAAAAAACACTAGTCATGCACTTAGGTTTAATGAGGCTTATGTTGTACAAGTTTAAGTTGGTGATTTGTGTGCTCTTTGTCCCCTTGGGATCACTTTTGCACCAAAAATTAGGGAGGGGAGGGGTACTAGATGATTTTTGATATCTAGTGTTGATATTTTTACAATACTTGAAGTTATAAGTCATATATATTAAGTGTAGATGTGTAACCTTATAAAGTATATGTTCTTGTTGGTTTATTTTATGTACAATTTGACCAACAATGTTAACATGGGTGAAGTTTTATAAAACTTTGAGTATTAGATAAAATAATGGGTATTTGTTGAAGCGTAGATAAGTTTTGGTGGTTCCGTGAATGCCTAAACGTATTTTATTGCGAAACGTAAACACTTTAGGTAACCAATAAAAATTAAATGTGCAAAGTTAATAATTATCCTATAAATAATTATCTAACACTTGCTTGACGTAAATATTTAATTGTTTGATGCCCGAATTTCGTCTCGAAATTCAGTTTGAGTTGCCTTCCGAAATGGTGTTAATGAAGAGGTGTGGGTAAATATTATTTTTTTATTTTTTTATAAGTGAACAGTGACCCCAATGGTCATGAACAGTGACTCCAACGGTCACTGAACAGTGACCAACAGTCATCCACTCCCTTTAAATACCAAATTTTTATCCTCCATTTCTCCATACAACACTAAATCTTTCACTTAAATTTTCTCTTATCCATTCCTCAAAAATGTTGCATAGCATTACACTCTTGGCGATGGCGAGCGCGATAGCACTCGGCATTTATCTTGCCTACGTCCCATACGAAGAAGATTTTCAGTCGCTGAGAGCACTCTCATTTATCTTTGCCTACTCCCATAACGAAGAAATTTTCAGTATCTGGTCGTTTATTCTCTCGATTTCCTCGCGCCGATCATCATCCTAGGTCAATTGGCGAGGAGCACTTTGAAGGAAAGTAGATGGGTAGTTCTTGCTTAGGGGAAGGGGTTGTAATTAAGGCCGAGATGTATTTCTTAGTGTTCTTTATGTAAGTCTTATAGCGGATAGAGAAAAGGTAAATTGGTATGTTGTAGCACAAGCAATGCATTTGTTTGTATTTTTATATTTATGTCTTTCGAATATTGTCGTTAGCGCCGTGTGTGCTTAGTAAACTCGAGAGAGTGCATGATGCCCCTTCAAGGAGATTAGAGATTTACATACGTGCTGTTTCCAAGATTGCATTGAGCGTTGGGTGGTTAATGAGAAGTCGGATATTGGGTATGGGGTGTGGGTGTAGGGTGTGTTAGGCTGGGGTTATGGGGGATAGCGACTCAAGGCTCGGCTGATCTAGATATGATGCTTATGAGTCTGTTATATCCGCTGTAGTCCTTGCTTAAGGTCTACAGACTCATTGGTTAAGAACCATTTGTCTATAAGGGAGACATACACGTAATTTCATAACTCACACTGGTATGGTGGTCGAACTACTAAGCTTTATGGTAATGTAATTTGAGATGTGCGAGCGGTAATAGAAATATAGTGACACATCTATAGTTGTAGTGTTTGTGGATGAAGAACATGTTTTTTCCTTTACAATGGCGAGTCACAAATTGTTAGTCAGAGGATACATCTAGGAGGATACTAGGAATGTTTAGATGACTTTTGGACACATCAGGGTTTGATATAAAATAATGTCACTTTACAATACTGTACTATGGGTAGATACAACTTTATACCTTAATTATTACGACATTATTATTTGTTCCATCGTATAAGACATTTTATGAATACGCACTACAAAAACTTTATATAAAACATAAAAAATTATTACTGACACTATAAAGAATCTTACTAGGGATGAGGGGCTAACTCTCACCGCTTCAGCTGGTGGGTGTGCGAGGAGGGGGGGGGGGGGGGGGGGGGGGGGGTTCGTCCTTGAATTATTAAATATGGTATTATCTCTTTCTATCTATCTATGTGTTGCTGTGTCGACGATCGTGAGAGGATCGTGAGTCTAGCACAGAAGAGCTAGCAAAGATCTCAGAGGATTATATTATACAGATTATCGATATCTAGATCATTTTAGATGGATGGATGATTGTACTATTCACATCTTACTATATTGATAGCTAGTATGAAAATAAGTACACAAGTGAATATATGGTGAGGACTGATTGTTTCATAATGAGCGTTAAGTTGATTTGTTGTCATATGGCTACGCAGCACACACATCTGTTTACAAAAGTTTATTTACATAGTCTGCGATTGTGTTCAAAAGAGTAGAATGTTTAGATATAGGCTAAGAGAGAGTGACACGACGGTAGTCTGTACTGGTGTGGCAACAACCAAGATTTGTCTGTGTAAAGGTCTCAGAGTCTTATGGTTTGTAATCATCTCAAGTTGTTAGGGGTCTTGATCGGTTTTCTCCTCCCCTAAGGCATAAACCATTCAATCGTATTCATTCCTTCAGCTTGTTTTAATGGTTTTCGGTTCTTCAATTCTGAGCAATCACTCTTGTAGTGCCCTTGATTCCCACATTCATAGCAAGTGAGGTTTCTCTGATTGTTAGTAGCAGCAGGACTCCTACAGTCTCGGGTCAAGTGACCAACTCTCTTGCAGTTTGCGCACTTTTATAGTGCACTGGCCATTGTGATGAAACTTGCACTTGTTGCACAATGGTAGAGTTCCAGCATACTCCTTCCTTTTCACCAGCCCAGCGGTATAAAGCTATAGCTACACCTTCTTCTTGGGAGGTGTTGTCCTTGAGGCTGGTTGTTGTTACAAATTTCCTCTTGTTTTCAGCTTGGCGTTTAGCCAAAGTACAGATTTTTTTATCCATCAGTTCAGTTGCAAACTCAATTGCATCCTGCATGATTTTTGGCTTAGACGCCATTACACTTCCGTGAATCATGTCGGGCAAACCACCGACATATTTCTCAATCTTGTCTGACTATTCAGGAAACATCTTAGCACACATCAATGCCAGTTCCTGAAATCGTTGGTTATAGCCTACCACGTCGATACCTTTAACCTTCAAATTCCACATCTCACCTTCAAGTTTCTTAACCTCGCCCCTTGGGTAGTACTTGTCGGTCATCTTATTTTTTAGGTTTGTCCAAGTCATTACATAAGCAACATCGTGACCAACAGTCTTAACGTGGGAGTTCCACCAAGTTAGAGCACTTCTAAAAAGAGTACAAGTGGCAAACTTGATTTGGTTTTCTACAGTGCAGTTGCTTATACAGAACACAGTTTCCATTCTTTCAAACCACTGAGTCAACTCGACAACTCTTTCAGTACCCTTAAAATATAGGGGTTTGCATTTCATGAAATCTAGGTAAGTGCACTCACGAGCAAGAGGATCTTGTCTCCTTACACCCGTTCTAGAATCATAGCTGTCTTCGCCATTTCGGCTTCTGTCAGCGTCACGTGCTGCCAATGCATCAACAATGCCTTGGTCGATCAGTGCCTTAAGCTGCTCATTAGTTACATAAGTAGTGGTGGTGGTTGTTGTGGCTGGGGTGGTTCTGGTTCTGGGTGCTTTCCTTGGAGGCATTTTCTTCAAAATCACAAGGAAGTATAATACACGTCATATTTCATAAAATCATAAACGCGACATGACTGCTGTAACAAGCAAAATTAAACTTATATAAGTATATTATATAAGACCAGTAGTAATATACGTACTATAATATAAACACGTATATTAATCATGCAAGCATCTAGTATGGCCAACTAATGTAAACAAATAGTGTATGTATGTCCCGTTAAAAACTTTTGTATGATGCAATGTTTGTGAAAACAGTTATAGTCCAAGCAAAACATTTGACTTGGTTCTCTATAACCTTGGCTCTTGATACCAATCTGTAACACCCCCAAATCGGGTCGCAGCGGAATATGGGTTGAGAGTGTTACTTCATAGATCAATAGCACAAGACATATAAGAGAATGACCATTTAAAAGTCGTTTAAAACCGATACATTGGATTTAACAAATTATATGTTACAAAGCTTGAAGCTTCACTTGTTCGTTGTTCAAAATACAAAGATTCTAGTCCATAACAAATGTTTTCCCAAAATGTAATGCAACCAAATCTTTAATGCATATGACTTCCAAAATAACAACCACAAATGTAACCTTTGTCTTGTATCTCATTGATCCCCTGAGAAAACTTGCTTTAAAATGTCAACAATAATGTTGGTAAATCTATGTGTTAGGAAAAAATGTATATATTTAGGACCATCTGCAAGATTCCGCCATGATAATGCAACAAAATGCAAAACAACATAAAATGTAATTACATTTCCCTAAGCTCATGACACTGAAGCTCGACATGTATGAATTGCAATATAAATTGCCAACATTGCCTGTGATGATGTTCTAACCCGCAACATCCCAAATCCGACATGATATACGTTCATTGTCTGGCATACCGGCACAATGAATGACTCACCCGAACGGGATGTCAAGCCTAAATAGATCTAATATATAACATTTCCACGCTCACGAAACAAGTAATTGACATTCATGATAATGGCTCAGAGGTTTATCGCACTTAGCAAACACGTAATCGTAATGTAAAAATGTCCCCCAAAAAACTTGATAACTTAACTTGCGTCCAAATTTGTACAACATGCATATGTTTCTCTCACCCCAAAACTGTAAAATCATTAAAATGAAAAACGTGAGGCTATAACTCACCTTGGTGAGTGAAGCGATAAGTGTAAAACACCAAACAAAAAAAACGCGTCACGAATAACTCCCGAAATGCAAACCTAATTAATTATAGGTCGCATATTACTCAGTAACTATGAATAACTAAGACTATGTATAATTCTATATAGCTACATCACCATCTATTTGTATTTTATAAATAATATTTATAAAGTTAAAATGTTTATAAATATTTCCTTAGTAAAAATGTCATAACTTTCTCGTTTTAAGTCCGTTTCGTACGTTTCTTATGTCCACGCTTTCGTATTAAGAAGAGTTATCAAAATATTACATTTTCATATTTTAAGTCCTCTGGTGAACAATACTTTTTACTGTTCATGAACTTTTATAAATTTATTTTTATAAATTTAACTATCGTAAACTCGTAAACGTCGTATCTTATTCGTTTTAACTCCGATTTTCTTGATTCTTTCGAGCACGTCTTCGTAATTAAATTTTTTATCTAATTAATGTATTTTTTAAAAAGTATCTGAGATGAATATTGATTTTTACTGTTCATAGTTTATAATTTTTTTTTATAAACTTTAATTATCGTAAACATAAAAAATCCATAACTCCTTCGTTATTGATCAAAAATTATGATTCTTAAGGTTTTGAAATCCTAAAAATGAATACCTTCTGTGAAAAATAATAGAGTTTTTATAAAACTATTTTTATAAAAACATATTTTATTAAAAACTCGTAAATTACGTAACTTCTTCGTTATAAATCAGATTTTCGAGTTCCTTACATATTTGGAATCTTCATGAGATGTACTATTTTATAAAAATATAAAATAAACACATTATATTTCGAATTAAAATAGAAAGTTTGGAGTTCTTGCATAAAAATTGTTTTAACTTATTTTTACACACTTTTTGGCATAAGTGAAATATTACAAGTCCTCTAATGTGATCAATACACAACCTTGTGTATATTTATAGTCCTCTAATGTATAAGTCCAACAATATGTCCAAGAATCACAAGATCAACAAGTCTACATTTATTTGATCATAACCTTTAATAAGTAACTTTTATACCATTAATTTATATTTACTTGTTATAAATTAATCATCACTTGTATAATGTATATAATTGATTTATAACATGATTATAACATCAATATATCACATGTGAAAGTATTTCAAACCATAAACAAGAATAAAAACCATTTTACATCTTATTATGTTTCTTAGATGGTGATTTACTACATAGAGAATATATACACATAAAATCATGAATGTAAAGAGTTTAAGAGTTTTAGATAACCTTTATATAAAGTAGGATAATGAACAACAAGATTTAAACCCTACTTTAGATATTAAACCCAAGCTTCCAATACTTAGAAAACCCTAAATCTAATGAAACCCTAATCCTAAACCTTTCTTGATTAACCCTTGTAAATGCTTAACTAAACCTTTATACCTTCTTGGTATATCTTAGATATATTGTAAGATCACTTGTATACTTGCTAAATAAATTTTGTATGGATTATTTAGGGTGGTGGAGTTTGGCCGTGGCCTAGGGATAGAGTCAAAGAGAGTTTGTGTTGATTTTTCTTATGCAAATGAAGTGTGTGAGTTTTCTACAAGTCTTGCGTCCTTTATATACACCAAGACTAGTCCAAGTAACTATTAGAAGTGGTCAAGACTTAGGTTGGACAAGATGAGGGAATTAAGGGTGAACAATGGTCAAAAACACTAGTCATGCACTTAGGTTTAATGAGGCTTATGTTGTACAAGTTTAAGTTGGTTATTTGTGTGCTCTTAGTCCCCTTGGGATCACTTTTGCACCGAAAATTAGGGAGGGGAGTACTAGATGATTTTTGATATCTAGTGTTGATAGTTTTACAATACTTGAAGTTATAAGTCATATATATTAAGTGTAGATGTGTAATCTTGTAAAGTATATGTTCTTGTTGGTTTATTTTATGTACAATTTGACCAACAATGTTAACATGTGTAAAGTTTTATAAAACTTTGAGTATTAGGTAAAATAATGGGTATTTGTTGAAGCGTAGATAAGTTTTGGTGGTTCCGTGAATGCCTAAACGTATTTTATTGCGAAACGTAAACACTTTACTTAACTTATAAAAATAAAATGTGCAAAGTTAATAATTATCCTCTAAATAATTATCTAACACTTGCTTGACGTAAACATTTAATTGTTTGATGCCCGTTTACGTTGAATGATAATTTTTAGCTTACACGATTTAATTTAACGATTAAAATTAAAAGCAAACGCGTACAAGACTAAAAATAAATAGTGAATTAAATGACGTCATACAATGACCTGAAAATACGGATTGTTACAATCAATCTGGTTCTCTTGTTGTAGACTCTATATCCCTTTGACTGAGTAGAGTATCCCACCAAAATGCATGAATCCCCTTTTTCTTTCATTTTATCTAGGTTTTCACCATCTCGGGTTATGTAACAAGTGCTACCAAAGATGTAAAGGTGTTTAATAGAAGGTTTTCTGCCATTGATGATGTGATATGGTGTCTTTTCGTGTCTGGGGATGATGATAGATCTGTTCTGAGTATAACATGCGGTTGCTATAGCTTCAGCCCAAA
The DNA here is from genome assembly GCA_026074375.1 of Tanacetum coccineum. Lineage (NCBI taxonomy): Eukaryota > Viridiplantae > Streptophyta > Magnoliopsida > Asterales > Asteraceae > Tanacetum > Tanacetum coccineum. The sequence goes on from BQNB010053762.1 coordinate 29,530, forward strand.
AGAATAATGGAAGTTTAGAAGCTGAAAGCATTGTTCGAGCAGCCTCAATAAGCGTATGGTTCCGTCTTTCGACAACGCCGTTCTGTTCAGGTGTTCGAGGAGTGGAAGTTTGATGTTCAATGCCTTCTTCTTTAAAATAAGCATGAAGTGTCTTGTTTAAGAACTCCGTGCCTCTGTTAGTATGAATAGTAATCACCTGGGCTTGAAGGTTTCATTGAATCATCTTGAGAAAGTCTTTAAGTACTTCTAGTGTTTCATCCTTTGTTCTTAGAAAGAGAGTCCAACTGTATCATGAGTAGTCTTCAACGATCACCAAAATGTATTTCTTTCCATTTATGCTTTCAATCCGCATGGGACCACATAAGTCTATATGAAGCAAATTTAACCGTCCTTTCGAACTTGGAACAACCTTTGTCATGAATGTGCTTCTTTTTGCTTTACCCAGTTCACAAGATGAACACAGTTGATCCTTGACATATTTCAACTTTGGTAAGCCGTTCACAATATCCTTCTTAGAGAGCAAGTTGATGGTGTCGAAATTAAGATGAGAAAGTCTATGATGCCATAACCATGCTTGAGTTGGTGAAGCCTTTGCCAAAAAACATATTGGAGTTGGTGAAGATGTCTCTTGAAGAGAGATTGTGTAGAGATCAGATCCACAATTACCTGTAAGTAGGTCATTTCCCTGAAGATCTCTCATGAAGCAAGTAGATTTCTGGAATGCAACCTCCAAATCTGCATCACATAATTGACCAACCGAGAAGAAATTGTGATTGAGGCCTTCGATGTAATAAACCCTCTTGATCATGATGTTTCCTTGAACCAAATCTCCATAACTGAGAATTAGAACAAATTGATCATTTCCAAAATGATCGGTACCCAGATATTTCTCTACTAAATTACACAGCAGCTTGATGTTTCTCGTCATATGCTTTGTGCATCCAGAGCCAACAATGAATAGGATGAGTTAAACAATCTGCAAGAGAATTAGAGGACGGTGGAACATTTGACAAATTGGATCATAAAGTATTTATGAGTTTCAAGACATTAGTTATCCTAGATGCATTATCTATGGTTGGACTAATACTTGTGTTCACATCTTCTTTCCTAACTTTAGGCACCTATTTCTTTTTTGTCTTAGGAATCCATTTATATCCTAATAGGTATTGTTTTACTATCCACCATTTCCATGCCTTACTAGTGTTCTCATATAGCATCCTAAAGTAAATCTTGGATTTCTGGATAGTGGAATCTGATGCAACTGTTTTCTTATAGGGTGTTGCAACAGATTTGTTCGCTTGCCTTCTGGGTTTTCTAGTACTAATAGGCACTGCTTTAGGCTTCTAAGTTCTAGCATTCACGTCATTGATAAATTTAGAAACACAAGCATCATGATTCGTATTAAACACACATTTTTCACAAGCAACACAAACAACATTAACATTCGAAGTTATGGACTTTAAACTGTCATTACACGCAGTTACAGACTTTGTTTTATTATAAATATTGAAAATACTATGGTGGTCTTCTACTTCTGTCTTCTTAAACTTCACTTGACTATTGTTGTGTACGAACTTTTCTTTTATTTGAGTGCTCCTAAGCTGTGGCCTGCTAACACTAGTTCTGTGAGTTACTCCTGTAGAGGTAGATACACGAGGATTAGTTTTCCTAGAAGTCTAAGGAAATTGTGGTGATCTAGTTTGTGTTGTCCTAGTGTCAGTTCGATACATTCATGGTTTAATCACATTTGGGTTTCTTATAGCTCGACTTGCAGTTTGAGGTAAGATCTGTGTAGTGGCTGGTTTTGATAAACCCTCTAACACATTAGTTTTGGTAACCGACTTTGCCATTTTAAAACTTTTCCTCTCAAGAGTCTCTGAAAAAGGAGTCGGTTTTCCTAAAACTGATGTTTTTGGAATCCTAAGAGCATTTGGTTGTCGAACAACAGATGGTTTATCAAACTTAGTTTCCACATATTTTCCTTTACACTTCTCAATGAGTTTCTTTAACTCACTTATTGTAATGTTCTTGTCTTGCAGTTGAGCTTTCAAATCTTGTATTTCAAATTATTGTTCACATTCTTTTAGAAATATAGTTGATCCATTTTGTTTGCAAACTGTGTCATTTTTCATTTGTTCTTGACATTGTTGTAAAGCAAGTTCAAGAGAAATCGAGTGTTTTTCTTATTTAGCAGTTGGTGCACGAAATTTATCATGTGAATGTTTTTCCCAAGCCTGATCAACAAGTTCTCTGAAATGATTTATGTTATTTGTCATTACATTATACGCTTGTCTACTCTTGCTTATGGACTTTCCTGTAGGTAGAAAACCGATGTTTTTAACAATGTGAGGTTTAGTTTTTACAAAAGATTTTCTCCACATTTTCTTTTGAACTTCATTTGCGTGTGCCAACTGTTCAAGGTATTCCCGTGATGGTGGTTCAAAATTTTCATAAAGACTATTTTGCTTTGTGTAGTCGTAAGATGTCACTAAGTCTTTATTTAATTTTGATCTACTCTCTTGTCTAAGAGTCAAGGTCTCTTCCCTGTCAGGGGTAAATCTGTTTGCAAGATCAGATGTGTCATATAGGATCTCATACAAACATGGCTTTTGAGATTGATCTTTCTTGAGGTACGTTGGATTTGCAAAAGTTGGTCTTCCATTAAATGTTGAGCCTTTTAGGGCTAACATATGAATGGTTTGAATTGATTGATTTCATTTATAAACAATTTCATTCAAAAACTTTAATTGCTTTTCCATCGCAATCAATTTTTCCAGATCTTTTTCTTCCTTAAGTTTCAAATCCGTTATTACCTTGGTTTTCTCTTTGACAAGACCTTCGTAACTTGACTTTGTTAAAAGACTCTGTTTGACTAACTCATCATGTTTTTCTTTTACAATAGAAATTTTATAGGCTTTTAGTTTCAAACCTTCTTTTATGTCATGTTCTTTTTGAGCTAATAGTCCTAGAGTTTCGTTTAATTTACGTTTAAGTTTGTCATAATCAAGTGTACGATCATTTAAAGTCTTATACTTCTCAAGCTCAATCGGTTTGTTTTGAAGTGCAATTAGGCAGCTATCCCTAGTACTAGTAGACTCCCCCAGAGTTCTATTAGTCTCATCAAGAGTAGATTTGCACTCTTTCAATTCTTGAGTCAGTGATGCGTTTGGTTCTTTTATTGCATTTGAATCTTTTTGTTTTCATCAATGTCAAGTTTTAAATTTGCAATTAAATTAGCAAGCGCAACACACTCATCATCACATGATTCAGCAATTTAATCAGCCTGATTATCATTATCACAAATATTTGATGAATCAGGAATGACATTACTATCATCCTTTTCCATCACATGTGTGTCATTAATGGATTCAGGTTGCTCAGAATGCTATCTCTCGTTGGCAAACACATTATATTCAGCATCGTATTGTACCTTTTCCAATGGCTCAGCATCAGATCCTAAGTCTACAGGTAAGACTTCCTGAATCTTTGCCATGAAACTGTAATGTGCTTCTAATTCTTGTTCATCTATCTCTTCATCCGTGTCCTCTAGCCAATCAGCTTGCCCTGCTTGTAGTGGAACACCTTTCTTAGCTTGTTTGTACAGTAACATATCCTCCTTGTGATACGTGTAATCTTTTACCCTTTTTGGTTTCCTTCACTCCTTAGCGAAATGACCAAATTCCTTGCAATTGAAACCTGGCTCTGATACCAATTATAGGACCAATAATCTATATTATTTCTACTTAAATACCAAGAATAAAAGATAAGAAATAAGAAGAAAAGAGAAGAAAGTTAGAGAGAGAAAGCTAGAGAGAGAAAAGAAGGTGGATTGAACAAACGAGTATCTTACACCAATGAACAACCAACCTTTCTCCATGTGTGAAGAAGGGGTATTTATACTCACACAAGGGTCGGCCTTGGTAAGGCTTCTTGGGCCGTGTGGTATTTGATCTTGGGTCGGGCTCCGGATTACTTTGGGCTTAAGCCCGTAACACGTACAATATTAGATTAATAAACGAGCCCGATTACCCTTTCTATCCTATTACAACATATAATGACGAAAGATCGAGATTCCTTATTTGACTCAATATTTTGAGGCTAACAATATATAAGTCAGAAAGTCAATACCCAATTTTGTCGCAAACTAATACAATTCGCAAACATATAGCATAATAGCATCTGAATATAACTGATACGATACAAGCTGTATAATACATCGGGATACTATCCCATATCACATAACATATTTTTTCTTTTTAGTTTTTCTTTTTTTCTTCATCACCTTGATGGTAATTATACGGCATCACAATAGTTGATTCAGAATGCTATATCAACCAAGCATACCAAGTAGCAAGCGACCAACCGTTAGACTTTCGACTTAGGGTAGGTTTAGGCTTAAGGTTAAAAGATATAACAACACATAAAATACTAATATATATATAAATATATATATATATAATTATATATATATATATATATATATATATATATATATATATATATATATATATATATAGTGGAGATTCAATGAGAAGATTAATTAAAATAAGAATGGTGAGAAATAATTCTAACCACACATTTCAAATAAGGAGGGAGAATTCGCAAGAAGATGCATCCACTTTTATAGGTGCATCTAGATTGTGTGGTTATGGTTTCTTCTCATCCTTCTCATTTTAGTTATTCTTCTTAACCAAAAATTAAATAAAGATAAATCAATTATAAACATACGAAATAGTTTATTGAACGCATAAGAAGCGAAAAGAAATGAATGTTTCATTTGATATGAGAAAGAAAGAGTTACTAAAGTATCTGTAAGAACAAAATATAAGAGAACTACCTAATGATCCCGTATAACTAAATACATGACCATTCGAACCACCTAAAAATGACATGACTGTCGATTATAGCTTGTGCTACGTGCAGTCTTCTGGTCAACTTTGCAAGTGTCTTGTGTATCAATTACAACACGGCTTACGCCATGTACACTCTCACTATCTACTGCATCAGCATAGTCACTCGATGAATTCTCTCGGTTCATATAACCCTTGCAATTTTTCCACATTTCTTCCAAACTATCATTTTCTTTATCTTTCATCTCACAGTCCTCTTTAGTTTTTTGCATTCACTATCATTTCCACCTTACGAACATCATAAAACTTATCACGTGTATCTTCTTCTTATGGCGTTCAGTGTCACTATACTCTTTTAGTTCCATCTCATCTTCAAGAACCTCCTTGCTCACTACTTTCTCATCATGTTTTTGCTTATGAACCTCTTGCTTCTCATTGTCTAATAACCCCCAATGCTTATTCACTTAATCTCTTCTCAAAACCATTTTGATCAGATCCTTCAGTTTGACACTATATTTTACGAGAAAAGTTATTTTTTGTCACCCAAACTATTTTGACCCATTACCCAACTCACCCGGCCCCCATTGTGACATCTATAATATCGAGAGAGTGAAGAGAGAGAGAGAAAGAAAGAATACACTTCTAAAGTATATAGTTCCTTTGTCCATCAGATTAAGCTTTGTCACTCGCTGCTCCCTCCAGGATACTGGATACTGAATACCTTGTTTTGTTCTCTTCAGGTTCTAGTTCAGTCACTCAGCATCTTTTTGTTGCCACCAAGGTGTTGAACCTTAGCCATTAGACTGATAGATGGAAGTGGGCCCGGAACCATTATCTTGACTATAGGAATTATACCCTGTGACTGTGCAGCCTAGCAAAGTTGGATGGTAGGAAGAAAGAGTGATTAGTTTAAGCGATGCATATGTGTTCAATACATATTTTATTAATATCAAGTAAACTATGTATCAAATTGTAGAATATAAACCTTAGGTTTGGGTGCTAAGCAAGGATTTAATACACGTTGGTCAGGTTTTGGTGGTAGATCATTGATTTCCTGAGACAAATGAGCATAAATAAGTAATATACCGAATGAAAGAAAAGGGAAAAAAAATACTTTCTCAGGATGTTGGGAGGTCTCTTGCCTCTTTGAATCATCGACAAGATCTAAAAGGCAAAGCAAAAACACATCATCAATATAGGTATTATGCCATTAAGTAATAAATAATTCAGAGACTATAAGCTAAAAACTTACATCCATGTAAGATTTTGGATGGGGTGGTGTAGCAGAAGGTTCTGGTGGTGGTGACAATATTCTTACTGTTTACTAAAAGATATTGGTTATGCAAGTACAAAACTAAAAAACATATTAATACATGAAAGTTTGATTAGTATTTGACCAGTCATGATTACCTGAACGCTAGTCGTAGTCTGACCTACCATTTCCATTTGCATAAGAAGGCTGTCATATTAAGTAAGAGGATAGTTTAAAGAAACAACGGCTAGCTTAAGATGATCTATTTTATTTAAATATAGTTTTTGAGGCACTGTCAACAACCCAATTTGTTCATCCATTTAGACAACAACTTGTACCATCTGTTTGTAAACAGACCTTATACTTCATGGGAGAGAGATATTGTACCAATAAATCTTCTAGGGTAGACCTGTTCATCACCAAAATCAAATTAATTATTAATATTAAAATAAATCAATGAACAATTAAATGAATGAATGGTAAGAGATATACTTACGATATGTTATCCTCCAAATGAACGTAGGTACTATAGTTAACAGATGATGTTCAGGGGAGGTTTGGGTGTAGATATGGTGTTAGCGGTGGGTGGGTGTGCGGGTTGGGGGGGTGGAGTGTGGTGGTGGTGGGGCGGGGGGTAGTGAGTGGTGTTGGCATGGTGGGGGGGGGTGTGAGTTGGTTGGGGGGCGTGGTTGGTGGTGCGAGCGGGTGGTGGGTGTGTGATGGTCTGGGAGGGGTGTGTGGGAAAGGGTGAAGGGGTATGGGATTGCTGTGTGGTGTATGGGGTGGGGTGGTGGTTAGAGGTGTTGTTCGGTGAGGGTGGTGCGTGGCGGGTGGGTGGTGGGGTGGGGAAGGTGGGGTAGGAGGGGGTTTGAATTTGTGGAGTGGGGATGTGTTGGTGGTGTGTTGTGGCGGGAGGTGAGTGAGTGGTATGGGTTGTGTTTGAGGGGGGTTGAGGGGGGCGAGGGGTGGGTATGGGGTGTGTGTATCGGGTTGGGGTACGGGTGTGAGTGTTTGGAGGGGCAGTGGTTGTTGTCGGGGGTCTGTGTAGGGGTGCTGGGTGAGGGGGGATGGGGAGGGTGTGTGTGTTGGGCGGTGGGGGGTTTGGTAAGTGTGGTGGGGGTGTGGGTGGGGTCGGTGGTTTCAGGTTAGGTTGGGGATTGGGTTTGTTGGTGGTATGTGTGGGTGAGGGGGTTGGTAGCGTTGGGTGGTGGGTGTTTAGGGTGTGGGGTAGGGGTGAGTGTGGTTTGCTTTGTTGTCGAGGGGTGAGGTTTTGTGTGGGGAGGTGGGTGGTGTAGGTGCTCGGTTGGAGGGGTCGGTTTAGTGGTGGATGTTGTGTGGTACAGTGGTGAGTGGGAACGGGTGGGGGTTGTAGTGGGGGGGGTGGGGTCCGGGGGTGGTGTGGGTGGTTGTGGGAGGTGGGAGGGTGTGTCTGGGGTGGGGGTGGGGTGTTAGAAGGGTTGGGTGGGATTGGTGTAGTGTCTGGGGTGGTGGGCTTTGAACGGTGGGTTTTATAATGTTTTGTTATTTGAGATTAGATATTTATTTAATTTCTTTTTTATTTCTTTTTTAATTATTTTTTATTTATTTTTTATATTTATACACCCCATCCATAGGCGGAATACGCGGGGCGGTAAACTAAAGGATGGTTATATCATCACTAAAAACATGGTTTGTCTATACAGAGAATACTAAATGTATGAATATAAAGTGTAAAGCAAAGACACAAAGTGTCTAATCCAATATCCTAGTAAACTAAGCTAAATACTTTTAGTCTTCTCCCTCCCCTCCCCCCCACCACCCCCCCCCCCTTGAGGGACAGTCTTTATATTGATAGTAGTAAAAGTGTATGTTCTCGTCGCTATAAGAGACATGCGTTGGGGGTGGGGGGGGGGGGGGGGGCGTGAACATATTGTCAATACTCAATGCTAATACATCTCATCATATAAACTTCAAGATCGATTACTTTTAGTCTATTTCTTAGCCACTTTCTGCTACTATCTTAAGAATCCTCATGACTTCACACCTAAAAATGATGCTTAAAAACATCCAACACAATGGTTGGTGAGAGTCATAGCTGTTATTAAAGATCACACAATTCAAACCTTTCATCTAAATTACTGTGTTAACATGAAATAATTAGTAGGATCAATTATGCAAAACATGATGACTTATGCTAACATGCAATCATCAATATAGGTAGGATAAGTTACCCCGATCCATTACAACAACTGGGTAGGAACGTTACCCCCGATCCATTACAACAACTAGGTAGGAACGTTACCCCCGATCCATATGTCACTTACGCACCTAAAAGTCTACCAGCTGGAACTTATATCTTTAGGCTGGACACACTTCAGGAGTTATATTTCTAAACCTTCAGTGGTTTGGTTGAGTAGTAGAGATACATCCCAGAAACCGATTACTAGATCACATCACAAACTACTCTAATTGATCACTAAGCCATGGAGCATATCACACAAATCAATAGGTATTATTTCAACCCTTTAGTTGGTTTTGATTGAGTAGTAAACACCACACTCCAACCGAACTCACATACCTCAAAACAACTCCAATTGATCACAAAGCCATGTAGCGTATCACATCCTACATATCCTAATGAACCGACTATTAAACATAAGTCTACTAGCACTTACAAAGATTTAAAGTATCTATATAGCATCAGTTTTCACCAATTGTCACCTACGTTATAATATTTATATTTTGATCGGCTTTTAGTCCAATATGTAATATAATTTATAGATTTGATTCCTTTATCTGAAATACGTTAGAGGAAATAAAGGGGCACTGATTTTAAGTGCTATAGAAACCTTTACCTTTGGCTTTGCTTCTTTTTATTTAAAAACTTCCATCAAGGCTTCACAATGATAACTTAGAGCAAATAAAAAGGGGCTATGAAACTCACCTTTGCTTAGCTCTTAAAAACTTCCAACAAGGCTTCACAAATAACTAGCACAAATCTAAGCAACAAAATACCTCATGTTACACGCTACTAAGACGAAAGCTTAATGTACATGTAACATTCATATGATGGATGTCTAAGATGTTTAATTAACCCCATGGGTCACTTGGACACCATACCCAACCTTAACCACCTCATTAACAAGTTTCACTAGTTAATCACAATTCGTACCAAACTGCAGAATTTTGACGTGACTTATCACATTCAAAACCCTGACTTAATTACCTCCATAATTCAAATCAAAAATCAACTATGTTCATTAATGAGTATATTAACTACCTTGTGACTCCTAAAAGGCAATTACATACACAAGTACTCCTAAGAAAATCAAACTTCAAAACAGTCCCAATTCGAGTCTGATTGTGCATTAAACGTTTAGGATTAAAAATCATACTTAGACTTCGAATCAATTAATTACCTTTGGGGGAATTTTAATAGACATATAATACTTAACTACTGTATAAGGTCTAAGTCTAATACAAAGTTTAAATAGGGTTTTTACTTCTCACAATTTGACCTAAATCTGACATAAAAACTCAGCCTTGACAACGAATCTTGTTTGAATTATTTAAATATCTTCCACTCACTTTTTATTCATGCAACCTATGGGGTTTGAAAGTAGACTCTCTGTTGATAATTTTAGGCTTTTGAAAATCATTAAAATCTATTCGGATGATCAAGTTATGACTCTCGGAAGATGACCCTTCTAAACTGCCAACAATTTAACTCCGAATTTACTAACCCTAAAACCCTAATTACACATGATTAACTTCATTAACAATATAAAAATGATTTTAAAAGATAAAAACCCTAAATTTACAAATCTTACATGAACCTTAATCCATCATATTAATTATTACATGTGTTATTAATTAGAATATAACAAGAATTGAAAACTTGTTATTTGAATTGAACATAAATTAGAAAATTTACCTTAGCAAAGAACCCTAAATTTCCTCCCCTTTTTCTTCTCTTGAAACCGGTCGAACACAAGTGAGGGGGGAAGGGTTTATGATTTATATTTACAAGTCTCCTAGAAGAGTTGTATTTTAAGTCTAATTAGGTTTAGATTAGAATTAGGATTTTAATTATATATATTTTTTTTCTTTTATTTACTAAAATTCGGATTACTATTCATGCCTAAAAAATATTTTTTTTTCTTTTCTTTTATTAATTAATTAATTATCTTTATACCTTAAGTTTTATAAAAACCTAAGCTAATTTGTTAAACCAT
>BQNB010053763.1:2286-16245 GCA_026074375.1 Tanacetum coccineum
GAAAAATGATTTTTAAACTTAGAAAAGTCTAAAATAACATAAAAACTCAGAAAACTATTTTTAACTATTTTTAAAATTAAAATCCTATTTTTAAACTTAAATTTAAAAGCTCAAAAATGAAAATTAAAATCTAAAAGTGTGAAAATGATTTTACTGAATGTAAACCTAAAGCTATTTTTTATAAAACTAAAAACTATTTTTTTGTAATTTTCTGAAAATTATTTCTATTTTTTATTGATTTTTCAATTTTTTAACCTACAAAAAATCCTAAAAAAAACTAATAAAGGGAAAATTCTCAAAATCAGGAAAAATACTACTAGCAACAAGGAATACGAGAAAAATAAAACTAATCAATCAGCTAAACAAATAAGCTCTAAAATAAGCTATATAAGCTACGGCTTATTAAACGAAAAGTAAATGAAAAAAAAGTACTAGTATTAAATTTGGGGAAAGGATACTGGATGAGCTAATGTAGCATGATGTTAAGGCATATGGTTGTTGAGTGTGAGGTCGTGGGTTCGAGGCAGGCAAACCCTAACTTTTTGCTCTTTTTTTATTTTTGCTTATTTCCAAAAACTAATTATTGGAACTTAAAAAGGACACAAAATTAAGCACTTTTAATGAAAACAATATTAACTGAAACTCAAAATTAAGCTCTAAAACAGCTTATCAAAAAGCTGTTAACAGAAAGTGGGCTTTTGCCCTTGGTTTCACTAAATCATCTATAAACTACTCAAATTAAGCTCAAATGAAAAAGCAAAAGGTGTTCTAGATAGCTTATGATGAGCTTAAGCTATTTAAGAAAAGAAATTTGAGCTAGAAACATTGAAAAGCAACTGAAATTGATGATGAAAAAGCTAAACTCAGGAAACAAGGCAATAAGCTCAAAAAACTATATAAGCTCAAATGCTCAATAAGCTATATCAGACCTTAAGCTTTTGCAAACTAGTTTACCTACATTTAAGCTAAGTTATCAAATCATAAAAACCTAAGCTATAAGCTAGAATTTTATAATCTAAATGCTAAACTTTTAAACCTACTGTTTTTGGCTTTTTGGCTTTTTGGCTGACTTTTGCAAGCAAATTTAAGCTAGGAAATAAGCAAGAAAGTGAAAACTAAGCCCTAATCTATATTAAGCTATATCTACTCTATAAGCTACTTGAACCTTAAAAACTAAACCTATGATTACCTTACTAAATTTGAAACTAAAAGTGACAGCAGGAACAGCTAAGGTTCCTGCTGATGCACTTTGCAAGAACTCAAAATCAAATATATAGGTACCCTAAAGGTTTGGTACTACACTAAACACTCTTATTGAGTGTGGACAAACACAAAACAAGCACAAACCAAGCCTTAGATGGCTTGGTTCAAAAATTTGCACAAGTGAAAAACTATGAAAATTCCCCTGGTGCTGAAATGAACATAATAAGCCCTATTCTTTTCATTTCCAAAATCTAACTTATAAAAACTCTTTAACTATTAATTTTAAATGAAATTCAAACTGACTCAATGAAAAACTAAAGCTCACTTTGACTTGATGTGGTCAAAGAAGCTTATTCCAAACACCCCTTTATACCTTGACAGATTAGATCAAAGCTTATAAAATAAAAACTAGACAACTAAATCTTAATACCAGATACTAGTTAACTAATAACTAACCTAATAAACATAAATCATTAATCACTTAAGCCAAAATCTAAATCTACAACTAATTATTAACTAATATTTTTGGTTTTTATGAGTTTTAGACAAGTAGATGAAAAACAAATATCTATAAGGCTTAAGCTAAAAACAGATGATGAATAAGCATAAAATAACAATATAGCACTAAATTTATCAACTAGAAAACAGATAAGCACTTTTAATAAGCAAATAAGTAAATCTAAGCTAATTAGGCAATTTAAAGCTAAAAATTAAAACAAGGAAAGTAAAAGGAAAACTTACAGTTTGCCTAGCTTAACAAGGCACAAAATGACTCTTAGAGCTTTGCTATAAGCTCTCCTAGCTTGCTAGGAGTAAAGTCCTTGAGAGCTCTTCCCTTTCTAGCTCTCCTTCCATTAGCTTAAAAGTCCACAAGCAAAGGTAAATAAGTACTATAGCTAGTTTTAGATATTAAGTATGATTAAGACCAAGTTAAGTTCAAATCATGAGCTTAGAGACTCATGAGAGTTGTTGAGCTTATAGGAGCTTATTTAGCTTTAGCTTAAAATTTTAGGACAAAAGAAAAAGAGAGAGAGAGCTTATGAATGTAAAAACTGAATTTCATTAACAAAAGCAACTGATTACATTACTTTAAAAAGAAATTACAAAACATTTAAGGAAAATTACATTTAGCTAAAAACGAAATTTTAAGCTACCTAAAAGCTACTAAAAACTAGATGTGTGTGTGTGAGGTGAGAGCCTATTTATAGTGCCAAGCTGAAGCTTCTAGGCCCTTGAGTTCCTCTGCACGCTCCTCTGAATCTCAACCGTACACATTTCCAATCATTGGATCAATGATTATAGTCGTTAGATCATTTCTTGGGGTCACACGGATTGCCAAGCTGGCAATCCTTGATGTGACCCTTGTGTTACTTCTCTGAGTGATCCAAGGGTAAATCCCAATTCTCCTTGTGCTTCTTTGCCTGCCAACGTGGCATTCCCTTGAGTAGACCAATTAAAGCTTATTGATTTGACTAATCTCTCCCTGCCATCTTGTATGCGATCACTTAAATTGTCTTATTCACCCCTCAATTAGGGAAAACCCTTTGATTTACCTTGGGTTAATACTGGGGACGATGGGTGAATAGTGCCCACGTTTTCCCGCTTGTTTTAACTATAAAGGGATAATTCGGTTTAAAGTTTGGGAGAATTGCAACTTTAGCCCTTGTCTTTGGTTTATACAAGGTTGTAGAGTAAAAGGACTTTGAATATTGGCATAAATGGCCCTTGGAGTTTTATGAAAAAGGGTATTAGGCTAGGAATTGGGCTTTTGGATCTGGGTGAGGCCCATTTAGGGTTTAAGGGACTATTTTTGCAACTTTTGAAACTTGAAGGGCTATTTTGAAACATTTTGGGTTTTGTTGACTTCTGTTGACCAAGATTGACTGGAGTTGACTGTAGATTTGACTTTTTCTGGCTTTGGCTTCCGGCTTTTGTTCACTCTTCCGTTCTTGTGTCCTTGTTTGCCCGTTTTTGACGATTTTCATGTGATTTTTGATATATCCGTACCTGCAAACACAAAACACAAATACAAGCATATTTTTGCCATTTTTGGTCTGATTTGGGTTTAATTGGGTTATTTTAGGTACAAACGGATATGTGTATTTTACACTTATCAAAATTCCCCAAACTAAACGATTGCGTGTCCTCACGCAATATCACATGCCTTATAACCAAATACCTCGAAACTTCCCCAAACTAAACCTTTGAAAAGTAGCAAAGATTTTTGTTGAGAGAGCTAAGAGATCACAAGTTATAAAACACCCGAATTCCCATTTTCAAATCTTTTTTTCTCTTTTTATGATTTTTCTTGATAATTAATTACCTAACTACAACTTATTCTTGTGTTGACATAATGTAATGTTTTCATTACCACATTGGTAACTTTAAGGATCATAGAACAAAAAGCACAATTAAGTGTCTAAAAGATAACTTCATCATCCCCGATTTTTCAATTTTCCCATGCTAAGCACAATTAAGGGTCGATACCCAATAATCGATTAAACTCATAGGATTCAGAATCATATAAGAATAAATCATAATCAATCTTGTTAAAATCATCATTCTCCAAGCATGTTTCGCTTTTTATTGAACGAACAGATTCAAAAATCATAGCAGTAAAACTACTTCTCATTTTGAATATAATTTTTTCATCGCCTACTTCTAGAGAGATGGACTTTCTAAATATATCTACCTTAGTGTGTGCAGTGGCAAGCAATGGTCTTCCTAGAATTATGGGCATCCTAAAGTCTCCAACCATGTCAAGAATAACAAAGTCTATCAGGAAGATGAATTTATTGATTTTTATGAAGAAGTTCTCTACTATTCCTTTAGGAGTGCACTTGGTATTATCAACCATCTCGATCATCATGTTAATTGGTTCGAGTTTTCCTATGTCGAAATGTTTATACATAGAAAGGGGCATGACGCTGATGCTATCTCCTAAATATGCTAAAGCATTATTAAATCTAACCTTCCAATGGAACAAGGGAGAATGAAACTTCCTGGATCTTGTTCCTTAGGGGGTAGCTTATTTTGAAGAAGAGCAGAGCACCTAGGGTTCATTTTAATTTCTTCATCTTTTTCGGTCCTAGGTTTGTTTGCCATCAAGTCCTTCATGTGTTTTGCGTAGTTATCCGTTTGCCTAATTTCTTTTAGGAGAGGATGGTTTATCTTGATTTTCTTCAGGCTTTCCATAGTTTTGTGAGCTAATGCTTCTTTTACGTGATGCTCTAGTCGTCTAGGAAATGAGATGGGTGGCTCATAAGGATCAACATAATAGTTTACATTTTTCTTTTCCTCTTGAGGTACTTTTTTAATCTCATGTGTAGCTTCGAGTGCTGCTAAAGCTTTCGATATTCCTGAGTTAGCAGAAAAGTATTCAATTTCCTCAGGGGAATAATAGAACAGTGTGTACAATGGCGATCCATCTTCAGTACAGGTTGTCTTGCATTCTTTGAACTTTCCACCGTTTGCTCGTCCTTTAAACTAATTTGTTAAGGTTCTTACTTTCATCTCGAGACCTTGATTAATTTTTACATGAGCTTCTCGATTGGTTTTAGTGTTTTGGTAAAATTTATTTAACCATTCGTCTTGCTCAGCATGTCTCTTAGCTGCTTATTTAATATATTTATTGATTATTTCGGTTAGGCTTGGTTTTCTCTCCCTTGATGATGGTTGGTCGTATCCTGATGCTCCTCTATTAAATCTATCATCATTTCTACTATTATTTGGAAGGGTCTACCGAACTCTCCATACTTTTTACTTCCTCGTTGAGAGGACATTCTTTGTCAAGATGAGCTCCTTCGCAGGTCTGGCATCCTACTTGGATTGCGTGAACGTTTTCCTTTAGTTTCTTCATATCTCGACCAAAGCTATGAAGATATTAGACCTATATTTGAAAGAGTATGGGATCAAAATCAATCTTTTGTACCTAAAGATTCTGAGATTGAAAAGGAAGTGATGAAGAGATCTGGATTTAATTTTCAAAAGCCACCTGCTAAAAGACAAAAGATTGGAGAAGTTTCAGAGTCAGTTAAAGAACAATCTGCAGAAAAAGAAAAAGAAGTATCAGAAGAAGAGCTAAAGAAACTATTAGTGATAGTTCTAGTAGAATAAGTGTACATTGAAGCTCTACAGGTTAAATATCCAATTATAGACTGGGAAGTTTTCACTAAAGAATCAAGAAGTTACTGGAGAATTATAAGAGTTGGAAACCATACAGAGGTGTATCAAGTTTTTGAAGACATGTTGAAGAGATTTGATAGAGATGACCTGGAGAAGCTTTGGGATTTGGTTAAGAAGAAGTTTAGTTCAACAGAGCCTACAATTAATAAAGAGAAGGTATTATGGGTTGAACTAAAGAGGTTATTTGAAACAGATGATGATGATACACTATGGATGCTTCAGAGATATATGCATGATCCTTTAAAATGGAAATTGTATGATACATGTGGTGTTCACCATGTGTCTACAGAAAGAGGACATGACATCTTTATGCTAGTTGAAAAAGATTATCCACTGACAAAAGCACTTATGACTGTAATGTTGGCTAACAAACTTCAAGTAGATGAATCTTCAGAGATGGCAAATGAGCTTTTAAGGAAAATCTTCTATCAGGTAGAAAGACCAAGAACTTGAAGTGTTTGAAAGAATCCTTTCAGAGCCAAAAGGTTTAATTCATGAAAATTGATGATTTTAAGGTAAATCACAAGTTTAGGGGAGGATTGTTGGGAATTAAGGTCTTCTATAAAGTTTATACTGCTAGCTTAACTTAAAACTGCCAAGCTTAAAGAGTTTATACTGCACAGATTATAACTACTAGTACTAACTGGTTAGTACTACTAGAGCAAAAGTTAGTACTGCCAGTACTAACTTAACTTAATACTGCTGAGAAGAAGTTAATACTGCTGAAGACTGAAGACTGCATGAAGATAAAGATGTATGAATGGATATGCATGAATTTGTTCAAAGTATATATTCTATAAAGATATAAAGATATGTATAAGATTATATATTTAGAAGATATGTTGATATCTTAAAGAAGTTTAAAAGATTTGTAGTTATCTTGTAAAGGACTCCTTGGTGTATAAAAGGAGATCCTAGGTTATGGTTTTAGACATCAGTTTTCAATAGAATTCATAGCTTCAAGGTTGTAAACCCTATCACTTCATTAGAGTGATCGTATTAATATATTGAAGCTTATTGTGTTGGTTATATCTTTCTGTGTGTCAAACATACTTTACTGTTTCATTGAGTATACTTTTTAGTGGTATAAACTAGATATAAACTAGATTCCACCTAGTTTATATCATTCACTCAAAGTTTCATTCTTAGTATGTTTAGATTTATCCAAGGATACTAAACCTTACATCAAGCTAAGGAGTTAAAGATCTATTCATTGGGATCAACAAGTGGTATCAGATCTTGTTGTGAAGCTTTAAATAAGAAGAAACAACCAATATATCCTAGATCTAATTCTCAAGTGATAAGATGGAGGAAGGAACCACTACTACCAATCTGACTGCAAGACTTCCAATTCTCAACCCAGCAGACTATGATCTCTGGTTAATGAGGATAGAACAATACTTTCTTATGACTGATTACTCCCTATGAGAAATAATTAAGAATGGTAACAAAGTGCTAAAGAGAACTGTTGGAACAGTCGAACAGGAATATAAACCCACTACTATAGAAGAAAAGCAGGACAGGAGGAATAAGATGAAAGCAAGAGCAACTCTGTTGATGGCACTCCCAAATAAGGACCAACTGAAGTTCCATTCATATCAAGATGCAAAATTGCTAATGGAAGCCATAGAGAAGATGTATGGAGGAAACAAGGAATCCAAGAAGGTTCAAAGGACACTTCTCAAGAAACAATATGAGAACTTTGCAGCATTAAGTTCAGAAACAATGGATCAAACCTTTGATAGGTTACAAAAACTTATTAGTCAGTTGGAGATCCAATGAGAAGTGATTAACCAAGAAGATATGAACTTAAAGCTGTTGAGAAGTCTTCCATTTGAATGGAAGACTCATGCTTTAATCTAGAGGAACAAGGTGGAAATAGAAACCATCAGTTTGGATGACTTGTACAAAAACTTGAAGATATATGAATCGGAACTTACAGGATCAGCAAGCACAAGCTAAAATCCACAAAATGTGGCTTTTGTATCCAACATCACTAACAACACCAACAGCACAAATAAAGCAGATAATACTGCTTATGAAGTTAGTACTGCTCATACTGTGTTAACTCTACATCTCTAGATAATCTTTGTGATGCTGTGATCTGTGTTTTCCTTGCAAGTCAACCCAACTCTCCTTAACTTGCTCAAGAAGATCTAGAACAACTTCATCCTGATGATCTGGAAGAAATGGATCTACAATGGGAGATGGCCATGCTGACAATCAGAGCTAGAAGGTTTATCAAGAGAACAGGCGGGAAGCTGGACATAAATGGTCAAAGAGATGGATTTGACAAGTCAAAAGTAGAATGCTACAATTGTCATAAAAATGGACACTTTGCAAGAGAATGTAGGTTTCCAAGGAATCAGGAGAACAAAGGAAGAGAGAATAATACAAGAACTATTACAGTGGAGACTTCTACTCAGAATGCTTTAATAGCTCAAGATGAAATTAGAGGATATGATTGGAGCTACCAAGCTGAAGAAGAGCAACCTACAAACTATGCATTGATGGCATTTACATCTTCAGAAAGTTCTTCTAGTTCAGATTCTGAGGGCAACCCACAGCAGAAGGAGTATAAGGAAAAAGCAATTATTGACAGTGGTTGTTCTAGGCACATGACATGTAACAAGTGTTATCTTGATGAATATGAAGACTATGATGGTGAATTTGTTTCCTTTGGTGATGGTAAAGGCAGAATTTCTAGAAAAGGTAAAATCAAAACAGGATCACTGGATTTTGATGATGTGTACTTTTGTAAGGAGCTTAAGTATAACATGTTCAGTGTGTCACAAATCTGTGACAAAAAGAACAATGTTCTTTTTACTGACACTAAGTGTCTTGTCTTATCTTCTGACTTTAAGCTACTTGATGAAAGTCAAGTATTACTAAGAGTTCCAAGAAAGGACAACATTTACAGTGTTGACCTAAAGTGTGTTGTTCCCACTGGAGGTTTACCTTGTCTCATTGCTAAGGCCACAATTGATGAATCTAATACATGTCACATGAGGCTTGGGCACATTAATTTTAAAACAATGAATAAACTTGTGAAGGGGAACCTTGTAAAAGGTTTACCTTCAAAGATTTTTGAAAATGATCATTCTTATGTTGCCTGTCAGAAAGGAAAGCAACACAAAGCCTTCTATAAGACCAAGCTTGTGAACTCAATCGACAAACCCTTACAAATGCTTCATATGGACTTATTTGGTCCTACAAATGTTAAGAGTTTAATGAAAAATTCTTATTGCCTAGTTGTCACTGATGACTTTAGTAGATTTTCTTGGGTATTCTTTTTTGCCATTAAGGATGAGACTAGTAGGATCTTAAAAACCTTCATAACAGAAATAGAAAATCAACTAGATCATAAAGTAAAAGTTATCAGGTGTGACAATGGAACTGAGTTCAAGAATAGTATAATGAATCAGTTTTGTGAAATGAAGGGGATTAATAGGGAATTCAGTGTTGCTAGGACTCCTCAGCAAAATGGTGTAACTGAGAGGAAGCATAGAACACTGATAGAGGCTGCAAGAACTATGTTAGTAGACTCTAAGTTGCCAACCACCTTTTGGGCTGAAGCAGTTAATACTGCTTGCTATGTGCTAAACAGGGTCTTAGTCATTAAGCCTCATAACAAGACACCTTATGAACTTATTCGTGGAATACCTCCACTGATAGATTTTATGAAACCTTTTGGGTGTCCTGTTACCATCTTAAATACCAGGGATCATCTAGGCAAGTTTGATAGAAGAGCTGATGAGGGATATTTTATTGGGTATTCTGTGGTTAGTAAAGCTATGAGAGTATTTAACAAGAGGACCAGGATAGTTGAAGAGACCTTAAACATTAGATTTCTTGAAAATACACCAAATGTGAAAGAAAATGGACCAGACTGGCTTTTTGATGTTGATTCTTTGACAATATCTATGAACTATGTGCCAGTTGTTGTAGGAAATCAAACTAATGATATTGCAGGAACCAAAGATAACATTGTTGGGGGTCATGCTCAAAAGGAAAAAGAACCTGAACAAGAGTACATCCTAATACCTTTATGCACAACTAATCCATTAATCTCTCAAGGTCTTAAGGATAGTGAAGGGAATGCTAGAATGAAGCCTACAGAAGTGGATGAAAGATGAGCTTCTGATAAAAATGAAAAGGATGCATAAGATACAAGAAGTGAGTCTAAAAGGCTGAATCAAATGGAAATGCAGAATGGACACACTAACTGTACTAACAGTATTAATACTGTTATTACACATGTTAGTACTGCTGGACCATCATTTGATAATGTTGTTCCATCACCACCAGTTAATATTGTTGCACCTTCTGTTAGTACTGCTAATGCATTTGAAGAACATCTATTTGAATGATTTTCTCCTTTCAAAAATGCATTTACCCTTCCACCTGTTCCAAATGTGTCTTCAATGGATAATACTAGCATCTTTGGAAATGCTTATGATGATGAAGATTTGGAAGAAGAGGTTGATATGAACAATGTAATTTCATCTTATTCAGTCCCTGATACTTCTTTCACCAAATTTCATAAAGATCATCCTGAAGATTAAGTGATTGGAAGTCTAAAAACACCTGTACAGACAAGACACGTGACCAAGATAAATGAAGAACATGGTTTGTTTTCCTCAGTTCATAAGCTTAGGAGAATAAATCACAAAGATTTTCAAAATTGTCTGTTTGCATGTTTCTTATCACAAATGGAACCCAAGAAACCAGTTCAAGCCTTAAAAGATCCAAGCTGGGTAGAAGCAATGCAGGACGAGCTTCTACAATTTAAACTGCTAAAAGTTTAGACCTTAGTTGATTTACCAAGAGACAAGTGGGCAATTGGTACTAAATGGGTTTTTAGAAACAAGAAGGATGAAAGATGCATAGTGGTGAAGAACAAAGCTAGACTGGTTTCTCAAGGATATACTTAAGAGGAAGGTATAGATTATGATGAAGTCTTTGCACCAGTTGCAAGGATTGAAGCCATAAGATTATTTCTGGCTTACGCTTCCTTCAAAGATTTTGTAGTCTACCAAATGGATGTGAAGAGTGCTTTTCTATATGGAAAGATAGAAGAAGAGGTGTATGTATGTCAACCTCCTGGTTTTGAAGATCCACACTTTCCAGATAAAGTTTACAAGGTAGAAAAGGCTCTCTATGGACTACATCAAGCCCCAAGAGCATGGTATGAGACATTGTCAACTTATTTGTTGGACAATGGTTTTCATAAGGGTCAAATTGATAAAATGTTGTTCATTAAAAGACATAAAGATGATATCCTGCTAGTACAGGTTTATGTTGAAGATATCATCTTTGGGTCAACTAAGAAAGAAATGAGTACTGAATTTGAAAAGCTGATGCATGATAAGTTCCAAATGAGTTATATAGGAGAACTTTCTTTCTTTTTGAGACTTCAGGTTCAACAGAAGAGTGATGGGATCTTTATCAGCCAAGATAAATATGTGCTGAGATTTTGAAAAAGTTTAATTTTGCCTCAGTAAAGACAGTAAACACTCCAATGGAGACAAACAAGGCATTGATAAAGGATGAAGAAGCTGAGGATGTGGATGTGTACTTATATAGATCAATGATTGGATCATTGATGTACTTAACAGCTTCTAGACTAGACATAATGTTTGCTGTTTGTGCTTGTGCAAGGTTCTAAGTTACTCCAAAGACTTCACATCTTAATGCTGCAAAGAGGATCTTTAGATACTTAAAAGGCCAACCTAAATTAGGCCTTTGGTATTCTAGAGATTCACCATTTAACTTGGAAGCTTTTTCTGATAGTGACTATGCTAGAGCTAGTCTTGACAAGAAATCCACAACAGGAGGTTGTCAATTTCTTGGCAAGAGATTGATTTCATGACAATGTAAGAAGCATACTATATTGGCCAACTCAATAATTGAAGCACAGTATGTTGCTGCTGCTAACTGCTGTGGACATGTGTTATGGATCCAAAATCAGATGCTTGACTATGGATTCAATTTCATGAACACCAAAATTTACATTGATAATGAAAGTACAATCTGTATTATGAAGAATCTAGTATTTCACTCTAAAACCAAGTACATAAAGATAAGGCACCATTTCATCAGAGATTCTTATGAGAAGAAGTTAATACAAGTGATCAAGATTCACACAGACCAAAATGTTGCAGATCTTCTCACAAAAGCTTTTGATGCTAGCAGGTTTAACTTTCTAATTGCTAGCATTGGATTACTCAATCTCTGAGGCTTAACAGTTCTTAACTTTTATTCATGGGTTATGCATAAATATGGATCCTCATGAATTCTCACATGTCTATCTAGTCTTTTCTAGTGTGCTTGTGATGAATAGAGGCATGTTGTTGTATAATTATTGAAGACAGAGTTAAAACTGCTAAGGTAAATGTTAATACTGCTAAGTATAATTAGTACTGCTAGTTATACTTAAGACTGCTAGTTAATACTGTTAGTCATAGTTAAAACTGCTAAACAAGAAAATACTTTGGATTGTGTATTTTTGGTTTTGGACTAACATTTGCAGGCTAAGCATATTGAGTATCTGGTATTGAATTGAGGGGAGGCTTATGATGTCAATATGCAGTCAAGAATTGATGAAAGGACATGTAACATCAAACACAAGTGTGTGATGTGTCAAACACCTAGGCAAATCAAAAGAGGTCGGGACACCAAGATACCTCAGTCTAGTGGTCCCCCTGAAAAAGGTTGGTGATGAGGCTGTCCATAAGGAGTTGGGTGACAGAATGGAAAGGGCTGCCACTACTGCTTCTAGCTTAGAAGCAGAGCAGGACAGTGGTAACATAAATTAAGACCCAATCCATGGCAACACTTAATGAGCCAAGTCCTTAGGGAATTGGTTCAGGTAGTGGTCCCAGGTGCCAAGATACCATATTGGGGGATGTAGATGCTGAAACATGATGAATTGATGGAACTGGTTACCAAATTATCTGACAGGGTTGTGGCCGTCGAGGAAGACTTGAAACAAACTAAGAAAGGATATAGTACTGCTGTTACTAAACTTATTCTGAAGGTTAAGAAATTAGAGAAAACAATCAAGTCAAGTTAAGCAAGAAAGAGGGCTAGAGTGGTGATATCTGATGATGAAGAAGACTTGGATGATCCTTCCAAACAGGGGAGGAAGATAGCCCAGATAGATAGAGATCCTACTATTTCCTTGGTACAAGATGAAGGAACTTCATTATTTTAAAAGGATCCTAAGATTCAGGGGAGGACTAGTGTTGATACTGAGATATTGTTAGAACAAGAAACTCTAACTGAGCTTATATAAGATCTTGGAAGTGGTGAAAAGGGTAAAAAGAGATTAGTACTGCTAATGTAACAATTAGTACTGCTAGTACAAAAGTTAGTACTGTCAGTACTAAAGATAGTACTGCTACTAAAGGACTAGTGTATGTAAGGAGAAGTGCATCAATGGAAAAGGATAAAGGAAAGGCAATTATGCAAGAACCTGAGCCTCCAAAGAAACTCAAGAAGAGGGTTCAAGTATAATTGAGTGTTGATGAGGAGTTAGCCAAGTAGTTATTTAAGGATGAACAAGCAAAAGCAATGGCAGAGCAAGAACAAGAAAGGATAAATTTTGAAGTTGCTCTGGAACTACAAAGGTAATTGGATGAAAGGGAAGAAGTTCCAGCTGAAGCTACACAAGCACATTATATTGACTAGAGTGATCCTAATGTGCTAAGATATCTTGTACAACAAAACAGACTTTACTCTGTAGCTGAAGTTAGGAAGAACATAGTCATGTACTTGAAGAATCAGGGAGGATACAAGATGAGTTATTTCAAAGGAATGAAGTATGAAGACATAAGACCTATATTTGAAAAGGTATGGGATCAAATTCAATCCTTTGCTCCCATAGATTCTGAAAAAGAAAAAGATAGTGAAAAGAAACCTTAAGGAAGATTTAAAAGAAAGGTTTCAAAAGCTAGAGAAGATAAAAACAAAAGACAGAGGATGTAGGATGATCCAGAAAAATTTACACTTAAGGAGTATGTGGAAATTATTTCTGATTCAGAAGAAGTTATTAATGTGACTCCATTGGTTGTTAAATCTCCTATAGTTAGTTGGATATCTTATTGCTAAGAAGATGTGGGATACTAAAAGATACATAGAGCAGATGGAAGCTACAAGACTTATATGTTCTTTAGTGAGATGCTAAGTGATTTTGATAGAGAAGATATGACTGTGTTATATAGACTTTTCAATGAGAAGTATGAAGCTTATTGTATATTATATATAGTTAGAAGATACATAGATATCTTATATAAACTTAGAAGATTATCTTGTAAAGGACTCCTTGGTGTATAAAAGGAGATCCTAGGCTATGGTTGTATATATTAGTTTTCCATAGAATTCATAGCTTCAAGTTGTAAACCCTATCACTTCATTAGAGTGATCGTATTAATATATTGAAGCTTATTGTGTTGGTTATATCTTTCTGTGTGTCAAACATACTTTACTGTTTCTGTTAGGATCTGGTACTAGATAGATCTTCTAGCCTATGTGGTTGTATAATACTTATGTAATCACAAGTATATACGT
>BQNB010053763.1:17038-39844 GCA_026074375.1 Tanacetum coccineum
AGCAGTAAGTTAGTAAAGTCTCGTGGAGCTAGGATTCGATAAGATCCCCATTATTGTCTCATAAGATAGATTATAATCAACTATGAATGCTTTATGTGGATGTGTTTAGTTGTAACAGAACTGATACATCTAGAGTTTAGGAAGAAGTACCGCCTAAACCTAGGAATGATATGTCATCAACGATATAACACAATCATTACACTTATAAACAAAACCTGTGTTTTATTAGATTAAACATGGTTAGTACGTTTTCCTTACATTAGGCTTGACTGCTTCTCTATCTTCTGTCTATCAGCTTGTGTGTGTTAACATAGGATTAATTAGGACTAACTTAGATAACTAAAATACTGATAGATTTAAGTGTTAACACTCGCTCTTAGTGATCGACACCCTACTTACCAACGAACCTACAACTGATCGGGTATACTGTCCGTTAGTGTTTGTTAATAGGTAAAGTCAGCCAAATATAAATAGTAAAACTTGAATAATAAATTACCTACGCACAACGGTCACATCAAACAATATAAGTGAAAAGTGTATTTTCTAGGCTATAGTAGCAAGTCAAAAAAAAGATTGCATAGCCTAAAAACAAAAAGTGTAATACCTAGTGAAGATGTAATTTTTGATGAAAATTCTTCCTTTAATTAAGAAGAAGAAAAAACACTTCCCACTAACAATATGCAAAATGTAGCACATGTGATAAGTGATGAAAGTAAACCATGACATGGTGAAGTACCAGGCGAAGAACCACATGAACCATTTCCAAGTCCACCATCAAGAAAAGTTTGTTCATTAAAAGAAGCATACAAATGATATTTTTTTCCATGTATAGCAAGAATGTTTTAGAGAAGTAATTAAACTTAAATCATTGAAGAAAGCAACGAAGGACGAAATTCAAGTTATCAAAAAGAATAGTATGTGAAAGCTCCCAAATTGACCTCTAGACAAATATTTTATTGTAGTCAAATGGGTCCATAATGTCAAGTAGAATGCAAATGGTTCAATGCAAGGAAACAAGGCGAGTATAGTTGCAACTGGCTACTCACTGGAACCCCAAATTGACTATGAGGATACATTTTCTTCAATTGCTTGTATAGACACGGGTCGACTAATTATCGCACTAGCGGGTCAAAAAGGTTGGTCACTATACCAACTCGATGTCAAGTCAACATTTCTGAATATAGAAATCGGAGAATAAGTTTGTGTTAATCAACCTCAAGGATTCGAGGTTGAAGGAAAAGAACAAAAAAGTTTACAAGTAGAAGCGGAATCTTTGCAGACTTAAGCAAGCAACGCGAGCATGTTATAACTAGATTTATGGTTATTTTAAAGAGAAAGGTTTTGATTTATTTAAGAGTGAGCCAACCTTCTATGTTAACAATTAAAGGTACAAATGGCATTCTAATTGTAATGCTCTATGTTGATGATCTTGTGTTCACATGGAATAACAAGAAAATGATTGAAGATTTTAAGAATAAGATGATGCTAAAATACGAGATGAGTGTTTTAGGACATCTAGATCATTTTCTCCGAATGGAAATGTATTAAGATGACGATGGAGTTTTTAGTTGCATAGAAAAGTATGCAGAGAAGATTTTGAAAATTTTTGACATGTCGGAATATGTTTGTGTTAATCAACCTCAATTATTCGAGGTTGAAGGAAAAGATCAAAAATGTTTACAAGTTGAAGAGATCTTTACATACTTAAGCAAGCAGCGCGAGCATGTTATAACTTGATTTATGGTTATTTTAAAGAAAAAGATTTCGATTAAAACAAGAGTGAGCCAACCTTCTATGTTAAAAATTAAAGGAACAAATGACATTCTAATTGTAACGCTCTATGTTGATGATCTTGTGTTCACATGGAATAACAAGAAAATGATTGAAGATTTTTGAGAATGAGATGATGCATAAATACGAGATGAGTGTTTTAGGGCTTCTAGGTCATTTTCTCCGAATGGAAATATATTAAGACGATGACGGAGTTTTCATTTGCCAAGAAAAGTATGCGGAGAAGATTTTGAAATTTTTTGACATGTCAGAATGCAAAACGAAAGACACTCATTGTTTGTCAACAAGAAGCTCGTGAAAGAAGACGGACAGTAAAGTGGATGATACGTTTTAGCGCAGTTTAATGGGGAAATTGTTATACTTCATAGCGACAAGCCCGACATCATGTTTGCCGCAAGTTTACTCTTAAGGTTCATGTACAATCCTATTCAGATTCACTTGGTAGTTGGTAGAATAAGTTTAAGATATTTGTAGGGTACTAAATACTTTGGAATCAAGTTCGAGAAAAATACAGATATAAATTTGCATGAAATTTGTGACAGTGACTAGGGTCGATGTACAGATGACATGAAAAGTACATCCGAATATATCTTTTCACTTGGTTCATGTGTGCTTAGTTGGTGCTCAAGAAAACAGTAGACAATTGTACAATCATCATCAGAGGCAAAGTACGTTTGAAAGCTCTAGCCACATCACAAGCAATCTGGATACGAAGAATTGTTAAAGCACCTGGATAAAATCAATTGAAGCCAACAACAGTTTTCTTCGAAAACATGTCAGCTATAGCAATTGCAAAGAACCCAGTTTATCATAGGTGCACAAAACATATCGTTTTGAAACATCATTTTATCAGAGAAGCAAGTGAAAATGAAGAGGTGCAACTTGAATTTTGTGGAACGAATGATAAACACATTTTTACAAAAGCAGGATTGATCAACTCAACGCTAAACAAAATACGTATATAATGTTGATGGTTAAAGAGAAGGTAATAGTCACATTAAGGGTGTGCTTGGTTGTGCTTGGTTGGATGTATTAAGAGGTGGAGAATAGGAAAAACAAGCATTAATTAAGCTTGGTTTACTATAATGGAATGAACCATTACCCAAAACTAAGTAACGAGTCATTACTCAATAAAATATGAGTTATGATAATGATTATTACCCTATATAATCATCAAGTACATATTGTAACTTCCATTTATAGAGAACTTTTATTTTTAATTTCATTTTTCTTTTGTTTTTCACGTAATATAATTCACAAGGATCTACCATGGTTTATTAAAATACTCTTTTATATATATATATATATATATATATATATATATATATATATATATATATATAGGGTGAGGTTCTTTTCAGAACCAAATAAATGTACAGAACTGCGAGAACCAACATCAACCAATCAATTTTTTTTGAATATTTATTTTTATTACTTAATTTAAAAGGGTATTATAGTAAAATTACATTTTGTATTTTCTTTCTAATTTTTAATAAAAATAAGGGTAGAACCGGAATTCCACACTTAATATTAATCTCATTCAAAATAATAAACCGTCCCATTCATACCTACTTTTTAGCCACACTTCTCTCTCAATTTCATTTGCCTACAAAATACCTTTATGCAAACCCTAGCCGTCAAATCAACATCGAACCTCTAACAATGGGAGACGATTTCTAACACACAACCACACCGTAAATTACGTCGCCACAAGTGACCTGCTGCGGTTTAATTGTTGGTTTCATCTTCATACAAATGTTTTATCTCCACCAAAATTCCTAGATCATGACTTTTATCAAGGTTTCTTTCCAAATATTTTTTATGTATTTCTTTTTTCGTTTACTATAGATAAATTATGCATAGTATATATTATGGGTTCGTAGATTGATTGGTTTTGTGTATATATTTGTTATGCTTCCTTGTGATTATCAATGGATTTTGCAATTGTTTATTAAGACATATATTGATAACTAAATTGTTCGTGCATCTTTTTTGTTTTAGAAGAAAGTCCTTGCATCTGATTGTTATATTTTTTTGCCTTAGAAATGAAAGCAAGCCATGGATCCATTTCGGTCAACTGTAAATCTTTTATTAAATAGACTTTTCTTTATAATTTTTCATGATTGTTCCTTTTCTAAAAAATTAAATGACAGAGATATGCTTAAATATAGTTATAGGTAATGAAAAAAATGTAAATGAATACATGTGTATAAGGCTGAGCAAAATCAACCGAAAACCGAACCGACAAACCGAGCCAAGCCGAATCAACCGAAACCGACTCGACCATTTTCGGTTCGGTTTTCAGTTTTGTATATTTATAGTTTTTGGTTTCGGTTTTGTCGGTTCGGTTTCGGTTCGATTCGGGTTAGAACCAATAAATATACGTCTAAATTATATATTCTGTTTGGTTTTTGTCGGTTTGGTTCGGTTTTGGTTTTTCTCGGTAAAATTTGGTTCGGTTTCGGTTCATGTTTTTCCTCAAACTCGTTTCTTCGGTTCGGTTCGTTTTGAATGTGTATATGTTTATATGATAAGGACATGCTCAACTTTAGAAGATCTTGCTGGGACTATAAACTTTCATTTTTTAAATAAGATGTGGGTATTTTTAATGTAGCTAGTTTTGTTGAATTTCGTTTGGTCATGTGTTTAAGTTATGCTTTATGGTTAACTGAATTGTGCAAATGGCCTTTATTAATGTTTTTTTGACATGAAAGTTATTTAATATGTTAAAACCTATTTAGTGTTAAGGTTTTATTGCTTTTATAAATAAATGAAAGAGGTGTGCATATGTATTTTATGGCTTGTATAAATAAATGAAAGTTTTGTGCATATGTGTTTTAATTTAATGTAATATCTTAAGAAAAAATAGTGCACACAATAAAATTGCAATCTTTACAATTTGTAGATGATTGTAATTTATCAGTATGGATAATATTTCATGTTTTTTATCAATGTTGTGAAGCAGATTGTCAAAATTGTGGGTCAAATGGACTATGGGCTGGTAGTTTAGTAGGAATAGTTATTAAAGATATGTTTTTCTTATGTGCATAAGGGTTTAAAATACATGTGTAAATGTCATGGGTCTTTGAACGAGGCGAGAATTACACATGCACGCCTATAACGAGGTGAGGAATATTTGTGCACATTTATTTTTAACTCGAGCAAAGAAGAGTATGATGAGTCAAAGGAGTGCACATGTATTTTGTTAGTTGTTATAATTAAATAATTTGTTTATTAATTGTTTTTTAACAAGTACGGTAAAAAAAATGAAAATGGGAAATATGACGATTGCACATGTGTTTTATGTAGTGTTACAATCTAGTGATGAGAAAGTTTTGATAAAGATGTAAAAAGTGAAGACACAAGTGCATTTGGACTAACTTGAGTAATATAAGGGCTATGATGGATGAACTCATATGCACATATAGAAATCGAGAGTGTCTAATGAGGGAAAATACATATGCATCTAACGCAAAAACAAATTGGTTTTGGATGAAAGGATTGTAGACGACGTCTATGACCTCAAACGAAACTTTCATTTATGTCTTTATTTTTTTAGAAATTTTGTATTTGAAATTTTACATCACATGATATTACATTTGTATATAATGTTTTTTAATTTTGAGTTGTATACATTACATGCAAATACTCTTCGTTTGCAATATCATGCCACTTCGTGTAAAGTATGTATAAGTCAACCTCATTAAGGTATGAGCATTTAATAAATAAAAAATACATGTAAAACACGAGACATTTAACTAGGAAAGGAGAAACCCATAGGCACATTACCTATTAAAAAACACATGCATAAATGAAAAAATAATTTTAAAATAAAATAAAAAATTAAATTCGATTAAAATTTAAGAGTTAAAAAAAATGTTTTTTTATTAAAATAATTCAAAAAGAAAACCAAAAAACAAAAAGGTAATTAGACTATTATACCCTTTTGAATTAAAAAAATAAAAATAAATATCTAAAAAAATCTGATTGGTTTATGCTAGTTCTCGCAGTTCTGTACATTCATTTGGTTCTGAAAAGAACCTCACCCTATATTATAATTCAATATGATTGAACTACTCTTTTTTTTCCTAAAACATAGATACATGTACAGATCAGACGCATTGTTGTATGATACTTCAAAATTTAATTTGGTTCTAAATATTTTATTATGTATTATTCATAAAATTAAAAACATCTTTTTAATATTTTAAGTCCCAGATTTTACTGATTTATGTTCAGTTGAAGTGAAAAAATCTATTTATATAAATGATTGCAACCATTATTTTTATATACATACAATTCAAAGCACTACTAGTACTAATACAACTATATAGTACTAGCAGACTTAACCAAAAGAAATACAACTATACTAAAGCATTTCAGTACATACAACAACAATACTACAACAGACTTTTATTCACTCCAGCTATATTCTGTACATTTCCTCCTTTCAGCAAATTCACCTCCCAAATTCTTTGTGAGTTCTAACAGCTTTTTAATCCTTGACAGTTAATCCCATAAGCTTCATTCTAACAGTCTCCCATACCATTTTAAATAAGATTTCCCATGTTCTCTTTTCATCTCTAAAGATCCTATAGTTCCTTTCTTGCCATATCATATAAACACAGGCTGCAACACATATCCTTCTAATCACACTACTTATATTTTTACCATTCCTCATTGTACCCAAATCTTTAACAATTTCCTTCCAATCAACAGAGTTTCTACTGATTCTCAATATGCTCCTAAATTTTTCCCAAATGCTCTTTGAATAAGTACACTGAAAGAACAAATGGTTATGTGATCCATCCTCCTTATGACACAAAGAGCAGACCATCATATCATAGCTTCCCCACTTTTTCATCCTATCTTGTGTTAAAAGCTTTTCATTAATAGCCATCTATAAAATGAATGCATGTTTAGGAATGCATTGGAAAAACCATAATACCTTCCACCACTTCACTTCATCACTGTTTTCTCTAAGGTCTTCATAAGCTTTTTTAACTGAAAACTGAGACAGGTTCCCATTATTATCTTTCCGCATTAACTTATCCATCTGACTAGACTAGAGTAAAAGAACTTCAATTTGAGTTATCTGTGGGAAATTTACCACCTATTCATCTGGCCAACACCATGTGCCATCTTTTATCATCTCTTTCATAATCAAATTTGCTTTTAGTCTAGCATCATATAGATCTTTATAAGAAACAATATTGTTAAGTGGTCCTAACTGACACCAATTATCAAACCATAATAGAGTTTCACAACCATTGCCAAGCTGTATAAAGAAATGATTTTTCACCACATCTCTTAACTCTAGCAGATTCTTCCAAACCCAACTATCATTATTTTCATGGTTAATTACCCAAATACTCCTCCCATTTAACTTGATAGTATTAATCCACTTAACCCACAAAGAATCCTTTTTACTTGCAACGTTCCACAAATGTTTGATTAACAATGCTTTATTCCAAACTGCTAGATCTTTCAGTCCCAAACCACTTTGACTTTTAGGCATGCATATGTTTTTCCAAGCTACTCTTGCTTTACCTTTAGACACTTCCCCTTGACTCTATAAGAAGCTTTTTAATAATTTTTTTATCTCAGTGATTATAGATTTGGGAAGCACAAATACAGTAGCCCAGTAGACATGTATTGATTCCAGAACAGCAACCACTAGTTGCATCAGAACAGCCAACCACAACTAGTATAGCACACATCACCCCACACACCACCTACCCCCTACCCACAAATCACCCACCACCGCCACCAAAAAGACAAAACACAATTTTGTTTTATCCATTAAGTACAAACATTTGTTTTTCCAATTAAGTACTCTATTTTTAACCTTGTCCAACATCCCTTTATAGTCTTTAACCCCTAGCCTTTTAGTCACCAAAGGCACTCCCAAATATCTAACTAGTAACTTATCAATTGAGAAGAGGAGAACCTCTAAAATCCTCTGCTTTTCATCCTCATTCATACTTCCAAAATATATTGTACTTTTATCAAAATTTGGACTCAACCCTAAACATTTTTCAAATTCCTCAATGTACTTTTTGATTACTTCTGCAGATCTTAAATCACCATTGTAGAACATTAATAGATCATCAGCGAAACAAACATGGGTTAGTCTCATTTCCCTATATCCAAAATGAAAGTTGAAATCGGAGTTTTTCTTTACATTCCTTTCCATGATAAGAGTAAAAACCTTCATTACTAAAGTGAGGATCACTCTGCCTCAATCCTCTTTCTCTTTAAAAAAAACCCTATTTTCACCATTCAATCTAATAGAAAATGTAGTTGTTGTCACACTTACCATTATCCATCTCACCATTTTATCAGGGAAACCAAAATTCTTTAAACTATCTTCCAAAAATCTCCAATTAAGAATGTCATAAGCTTTTTGTATATCTATCTTACAAGCAATCCTCTTTGTCCCTCCTTTTCTATCATACCCTTTAAGAATTTCTTGAGTTAACAGTATGTTATCTTGAATTTGCCTATTAGGAATAAAAGCACTTTGGTTCCTATTGACCAACTTATTAAGGATAGGTTTAATTTTATTATTCAAGATTTTGCTAATACACTTATATAGGACATTGCAACAAGCAATGGGCCTAAAATGAGATACCTTGTTAGGAGTTGACAGTTTGGGAACCAAGGCAATGATTGTTGTGTTTATTTCTTTTAACAGTTTACCACTTGTAAAGAACTCCTGAATAGCATCAACTACATCCTTTCCCATAATTTCCCATGATTTTTTAAAGAACATAGCAGTGAAGCAATCAGGTCCAGGGGCCTTTTCATTCCCTATTTAAAATAAAGCCTCTTTAATTTCCTCTTTAGTAACATTCCTAGTCATTGTCTCAGCATCTTCTTGACTCACTTTCCTAGGAAACAAATTACATTTGTCTCTTAACTCTTCCACATCAGTCTTCGTGCCTAAGAACTTCTGGAAATGCAATACAAATTGCTCAGCTACATGATTTTCCTCATACTTATTACCATCTTCATCACAGATAACCTTAACTCTGTTTTGTTGCATTCTGCCTTTTCAAATATGTAAAAGAAAGCATTATTACCATCCCTGCAGCTTAACCACTTGATTTTTGCTTTTTGAAATAGCAATTGTTCCTCATCTTTTGCTGCTTCTTTATACTGTCTTATAATTTCCACCTCCTCTAATCTTAGTGTTTTATTGAATCACTTTTAACTCATTTCTCAACTGTTCCACTTTCTCAGATAAGCTCCCATTCTTCCAAGCAATTTTATTCAAATGATATTTCAAACCTTTCATCTTTTGAACTACTTTTACATATTAAAACCAATCACTTCCTTTTTCTATTCTTCCATAACAGTAGGACAAAACTCTTTTTTATCTACAATGAATTTAGCAAACTTGAAAGATTTTTTCCTTTTGAGTCTCCCATTTGGAATATGTAATACTACAGGGCAATGGTCAAAATGAGATATGGCATAAAAATTACATGAGCCCACTGTATGTCTGCAAGAAGACCTCATTGTTCATTATTTTGTTTAGTTTTTTTAGAATTCCATTTTGATCACCCATCTTTGTTCTGTATAAATTATTTGTCCATGTATAATGAAGCCCAGAGCAACATAAATCTTCCATTTCAATACTATTCACACAGTCTTGAAATTCTTGCATGTCATTTGATAAATGAGACCCACCAACAGAGTGCTCATTAACCTTTAACGTCACATTCAAGTTCCCCATCATTATCCATGTATGACCTGATGTAATATGATTATGCATGTTTTTAGATCCTCCCATAACTCTTTTCTTTCTTTACCATAATTGAAAGCATAAATGAAGGAAATAAAGCTTTTAAAACCTCCATTGACAGTCTCAACCAAACACAGCATAACCTGACTTGTCACATGTATCACTCTGATATCTGCCACATCTGCATTCCAACTTACTATGATTCTGCATCCCTTATTGCACTTATTCATATTTGTAACCCGGTTCCACCCTTCAAACATTTTTCCACAAATACTGCTAAGACATTTACTCTTTAGACGTGTTTCCAGAATACCACATATACTAATGTCTTCATCAGCAATTAACTTTTTTACTTCCTTTTGCTTCTCAGAGGTGCCAAGACCTCTAATATTCCAAGATGCAATTTTCAATTCCATTTTCTCTCTTTCTGTTTTTAAACTCACTTTTTCTCTCAATCTGTTTTCAACTCACACACACTCTATCTATTTTTTAAAACTTCTCTCTATCTATTTTTTTCTCACACTTCTCTCTGTCTATTTTTTAAATCTCTCTGTCTATTTTTCCTCCCAAGAAACACACAACTTCTATCTGTTTTTAAACTCATAATTCTCTCTATCTATTTTAACACTCACAATTCTCTCTATCTGTTTTTATTTCTCTCAATTATTTTAGCTCCCAAAACACTGTCTGTTTTTCAAACAAAACAACAAACAAATTTGATTTATGCACAATAACTACAGATACACTTATCTATACTATATACTAACAAATTTAGCAGAAATCAGAGTTTAGAGACATTATCCTATTTAAGGATATTACCCCCTTCACCCTCAATCTCATTCTTACTAATACTATATCCTTCCTCAATACTAGAGTCCATCACATCCTCCTCTGGTTCTATCTCATTTGCAGCATCCATTAATTCTTTTTTATCCATGTAGTACCTTTTCATTTCATTAGACCATTTTTCCATATCCTTACTACTAGTTAATATACAAAGTATTATCCACTACTTCCCTTTCCTTTTTGGTAGGAACTAACTCTGTATCCTCAACCAATTCATCTAGCAAAGTGGATCTGTTTGTATTCATGACATTTTCCTTCACGGTACCCATACTAGTATCACTTAAGATTTTTTCCTTCCCCTTAGTTTCCACTTTACTCTTCTGCACAAAACAAGTCTTATTTTTGTCTTCACTTGATACCTTCATGTGTTCTTTTCCTAACCCATTTCCACATTATTACCAGCACTATTCTTCTTCCTATACTAAACTCTCACATTATTATGCCTCTTATCCATATTTTGAATTTGATTTACACCATTCCTTCTAGTCACATTATTACCATTTTGACCATATCTTCCATTCATTCTTTTACTAGCATCATCAACAGTTCTCACTTTCCTATTATGCACCACTGTAAGCCCTTCCTCATTTACCTTTTTTGTGCTTTCCTCGACGTTATTTTTAGGTTTTATCATGCATCTATTCACATCATATCCAAAGACTTTGCAATGTGAGCACAAAGAAGGTTTCCATGCATATTCAACTGTCACAGTCTTTGTTTTACCTTCAATGATGTTTTTCCCTTTGTAAGCAATTACTATCTTGTCCTTTATTTCTTTCTCAGCATCAATTTCCACCAAAACTCTTGCATACCCAATCCTGCCCTCCCATATTCTACACATTTTTGTTGTCGTTTCATCCATTATTATTGGTTTTCCTAAACTACTTGCCAAAGCACTTATTCCTTAAACACTCCAAGCCTCTATTGGTACATTTAGAATCTTGACCCACACAGGTAATTTCCTAGGCTCATTCTTATCAATACACATATCAATACTCCATTTTTGAACAAACATTGGCTTATTATTTACCATCCATGGTCCATTATTGATTACTTCATTCACCCCTTCCTCATCATGAGATTTAAAGAAAAAAAATACCATTCTCGTTATTGAACATATCATTTAAGCCATATTTTGTCCACATTCTCCTAAGATGGTATCTGGCTTCCATAAAATTCATGTTGCATCCTACAAACTGTCCACACTCCACATACAATATTTACCCATTTCCTACTCCCAATCTCAACCAATTCTTCATCAAAAACAACAACCTCATCCCCATTAGCACAAGTTACAGTAGGGATCTCAACCAAATTGTTGTCCAACTTAGAAGTTTTAACTATGTTAGCAAATTTAGTTCCACTACTCCCTGTCTTTTTTATTTCCTCAGTACCACTTTTAACATACTGCATCCTATCACAATTATTATTACTCACAGTTTCATTGCAACACTTATTCTTATTAGCATCATCTTCCTCATCTTTCTTATTCCCTTCCTGTTCAACCTTATATGTTTTCTCTGCAACATTTATTCCAATAGTATTCTCCTTATTACCACATGTCTCATTCACAATATCACATGCATTCATCATATTAACAACAACATTCTTATTACGATCATCAATATTAACATGTCTTATACTACTAGATGGAATGTTTACCTGACTTCGTAGCTCAGGGAAATCTTCAATATTCAAGTCACCCACAAATCCCTCACTATTTTCACTGCTAATTCCCACCATTTCTTTAGTTTCCCCCATTACCTTTCCTTGATCATCATCCCCTTTTCTTATCAAATCATCTTCATTCTGCTTATTCCTATCAATATTCTTCTTACGGATCCCATGAATTGAATCCCCAAATCGAATTGGAACCCTAATCGATCTTGTAGATGATCTTTTCTTGTTCGACATTCTTTCATACAACAATTCCCTTTCACACTTGAATTCAATCATAATTTTCACTGAATTTTATGAATTAGGGGTTTTAATGACATTACTATTGCCCTAATTGGTCAATTAGGTCAAAATTGGATGAAATTAGAAAAATCATACCAATAGAAGTATGTAATCAGTGATTTAGAATTGAATTATCGATTCAGAACCATGGTTTAGGTAAGAAACGATATAGAAAAGTTGAATTTTGAAGCTTTTTGGAATGGTGGGATTTGCTGGAAGTTAGTTATGAGGAAGAGTTTCTTTTGTCAATGTCTTATTATTTTCAAATGGCGGAGTTCAACCATGTTTTTGCAAGTAAACATGCGTTTTTTTTACTGTTTCTAGTAAATTCAACCAATCAAAATGTAATCATGATATTAACATCATTCATGATGGCATTCCTTTAGTATTATTATCTTTTCCATTACCATTACTCTATTTGAACCAAGCACCCCTAAGTATTTAAAAAAAGATTACATATGATTATTGATCAATAATCAAATATTTGCAATATAAGAGATAGAATCATAGAATTAAAAAATTCACTAGTCTTTTACTCTGGTGAAAAAGTTATTTTATTAAACATAATATTATCATAAACAGCCATCTATGTTATATATTTTCCATTAAAAAGAACCAAAACGTAGTAAAACCGAACGAAAAAGGTGTTTGTTTAAGCTTATTTTTAGGCTTTATGCTCTTTAATTATATCTCAAAAGTCAAAATGTTACATCTATGTAACTATGTTACTATTTATTTTCCATTAAAAAGGATCAAAACGTAGTAAAACCAAACAAGATTCTCAGTGCCCGCTTTTTGCGTTGAGATAAAAAAATCATACTTAAAATGATATTAAGCTCATTATGGTTTTTTTTAAATCCAGTCTTGTTTCACTTGCATTTTTATTATACTTGTTCTATAGTAAAGTAGTAATTTCTAAACACAAATATTATAACAATATGATAAACGTGAACCGAATTTGGTTGAAACTAAAATTTATTTTATTAATAGTGTGTATTTCAAGTTATATATATATATTCTTCTAAGCCCCATACTAACTTGCTTTTATGAACAAAATAATCTTACATGTTAGTTGTCTTATCATACTTCTTTATATAAAGTATTGTGTAGGTTTTGTTAATCCGAAAAGTACAACTATGATCTACTGAAAAGGTGATAATGTAAGTTAGGTATTTCATATTTGTTATAATAATAAATAAATAATAAAAATAATAATAACAGTAATATTAAAAGTAATAAGTACTATTTATAATAACTATTATTATAATAATAATATAATAGTAATAAATAATTAATAATAATAATAAATAAATAAATAATTACTATTAATAATAATAATAATATTTTGAATTTTTAATAAATCAATCTTTATAATAAAATAATAAATCTCATTGTTTAATTATAAAATGTGAAAATTTTCTATCCATTTTATGTAATCTGAATTACAACATCGAATGTAACTATTGCAATTCTTTTTCCAAAGCAAACCAAACACTTTACGTAACGTAACTCGAATTACAATTCTAAACTTCTTGCCAACTAAACATGATTTGGATGTTATTCGGATTACAATTATATCAAATTACGTCCAATTACGACGAACCAAATACCCCCTAAGAGGAGATAATAATGATAATTATAAAAAAAGAATAATAGTAATAATTAAATTGTAAATAGAAATAAGAATTAACAGTTGCGAATAATCAAAAAATCAAACTACGAAAGTCTTGAACTCATAACATCATATATAAAAGTAGAGGAACTTGGGTGCGTTTGGTTTGTAAATAAT
This sequence comes from Tanacetum coccineum, assembly GCA_026074375.1. Lineage (NCBI taxonomy): Eukaryota > Viridiplantae > Streptophyta > Magnoliopsida > Asterales > Asteraceae > Tanacetum > Tanacetum coccineum. Next base: position 31,174 of record BQNB010053763.1, read on the forward strand.
AATCACTATTTGTATTGGTTTGAAAATAGGATAGAATGAAAGTAAGTATCCTTATATTTAAAATGTTGTTTGGTATGTTTATATCATTTTAGGAACCGGTTTCATATTATAGATAAAATAATAGTTTAATATTATTTATAATGAATTTAAAATAAAATATGTAGGGTAGGATGTGACGATAGGGGTGAAATCATTTGAAGGTCACCTATTTACCCATCAATGAATCTATCATTGCATTTCACTCTTCTATTCCTATATTTTTATACCAAACATCTCTTTTTATTTTTTTATGCATATGAAACCATTCTCTGATTCTCAGTACCGCATACCAAACGCACCCTTAAAAAAGGCAAAAACAATTGTCAACTTTTCTTTTTATTTTAATTTTATATTAGCTTTAAAAAGTTGCTATTCATTTACAAAATATTTGATAATTGATAATAAAAGAAGATATAAAAATTAAGCCTGGAAAATGAAGACAAGCCATAAAAAATATCTAATATAAGCCAAGTTAAATAAGCTTATAAGCCCAAAATAAGCTTAAACAAACACCCCTAAAAACCTATGTACTACATTAAGTCGTAATTATCTTAATTTGCCTAAAAGACGATGGGGTTTTCTACTGCAACAAAATTTAAGAGCTTGTTTTGGGCTTCTTCTCATGCAAAAAAAGCAGGTCCATACAGCAATAAAACTGGAAAAGAACAAAAAATGCGCCGTTGCCGGGGATCGAACCCGGGTCACCCGCGTGACAAGCGGGAATACTTACCACTATAATACAACGACACAGTGATAGTAAATTTGAAATTAATCATTTTAATCTTATCAGAAGTTATTGAAAGTTTTATATCGTTTTTGACTACACAATAGAAAACTGAAAGTAAAAATAAAGCACGAGATTACTAGCAGATTATGAAATTTCTTAATCCTTTTTCCATAATGTGTTTTTATGATTCCTAGTGTTCTAGTTGTGTTATCATCGTAAAACTCATCTTCATATTAAGTTATTAACCATCACGTCAATACTCTGAGTATAATTGTGAAGTACTTTATCATTTTCAATAATGTTTCAAACCATATATCGTTTTTTAGACATTAAGAACACTACATGACCGTAGATCAATGCCAAACTTACTTATGATGGTTCGTGAAAATAAATACCATCTTCGACATAAACTTTTACTAATTTTGGCTAATGGCTATCCGATATGTTTGAAACAAAAGTTATGAAAATGTTTTGATATTCGTATAATGGATGTTCTTGTGTAGGAAGACTAACTAAGCACATAATTACAAATTTTAGTGGAATTAAGTATTACCACATGATCGCTTTTTCCTTGAAAATAAACATTTACATAAACCAAACTCTACTAAATGAACTCAAATATACAAAGAAAATTCTCACATTTGATACTCTTTGTTAGGCATTATTAATCCATCATTATGACAAATAATAAGTATACCTAGTGACTCTACAAGCGCAGATAAAAAAATATACGTGGTGACTATACAATTTCAAGATACCAGAAGATTTTAGTGCAGTTTGCATTCTTTCAGATAGATAAGTTGGAATCTCCATAAAATTGGCTACTCGGCCATTAATCTCTTCAACGTGAACTATCTAAAAGTTTCACCAATAAAAGATCGAGTATGAAATTAAAGTAATTGGGAATATATAGAGTAAAGATTTATCAACTTAGAAAGATAATTTTGAAACTTGTCCTGGGAACCAAGGCTTGCTTTCAGATGCTCAACCATTTTTGTAGGTAGCACATTTTTGTCTCCTGCAATGGAAACTCGTACAGAACAGCAAATTATACGGTTCTTGTTTAAGTAGGTTAGCAATAGTTATGGAAAGTACATATACAGTTCTTGTTTAAATTGTTTTATGATTCCTAGTGTACTAGTTGTGTTGTTATTATTTTATCTTATTTTTATTTAGAACGGTAATTTTTTTTTCACAACTATCTCATAATATATTTCACACATGCCTACAACTAGGCTTGAACCCACAACCTCTAAGTTAGTGGGGAACTCACTATAAGAAAATGGGTTACCCTCTTTGGCTCTTTATATGTGTTAAAACAAAACAAAAACAATGTAAATAAAGAGATAACTATACAAAAGTGTGTTATAAATATTCTATTTATTATATGGTCATTCACATTCCGTAACATTTTAATCATTATGATTCAATAATGTTTGTACTTAATATAGTGATGATTAGAGGCTTATATATACGGACTTGGATGTACTTGTAAGAGATGAATCTCAATGATATACATATGTCTCGATTCTCTTCTACTTTCTTCTTTCATACATCGGTTATATGTGTTGCTATTAGGCCGTTGTTTTACAACACGTTGTCAGCACGAGACCCTAAAGTCGCGTCTATGAAATGATTGCAAGATGTTTCCTTCGTTGTTAGGCACCAAATTAAGCTCGAGAAAGGGAGAGGGTTGAACGATGGGAGTAATTTGTTTGGGTATTTCATTGAAGTTTAAGATCCTGCTTTCAAAGTGACTGATAAGAGGTAAACTTTGAATTCTAGTATACAAATAATATATCTTGTTGATATTTGGTTATTGATTTTTATCATATCCTGGATTTTGCCACTATCGAAACGTAAAGCCCATAAAGACTAATTTCATTGTTCTTGTTGGGTCATTTTAAATCTGTTCAAGTAAAGCTAAGAACTAAATTTATAATATTTTCGAGTCGTTTTTATAAGGGAAAATTCCCTAAAAGGTCCGAGTTCAAGGGTGCTAGTCACCTTCTCCCCCAAAAAATATTTTTAAGCCAAAAGAGTCCAGGGCGATTGTGTGTTGGGGCAACCTCATCACAACACGCCATGTGTCCGTATTTGTAATGTATAAATATTTTGAGCAACTGGTACTATTAGGGCGACATGTACTAGGGCGACTGGTTTTCTGGTCATTTTACATTTGTAAAAGGACTGACAAAAAGTACATCTGTCATAGGGCGACATGTACTTAAGGGCAACCAAACTAGGGCAACTATTACTTATAAATTTTTGTACATTTATACAAATCAAAATTTATATATATTCTATCATTAAATCAAGATAATAACTAAACATGTGTCACAATTCTAACTTATATGCGTTGCCTTTTTCTTATGTGTCTCTTTCTCCGCAAACTTCTCCCCTACAAGTTCTAATTCATTCATTCCATCTCCACAGTCCTAAAACTGAAATTGGCAGTTTCAAAACTGCATTCCATTACACTCCATGCCTTGATTCTGGATGGTTAATGAATGGAGTTTTATTTGCGAATGGTAATTCGTCGAGTAGCAGAGTTTCCAGGCATGATAAATTGGTAATTACCAATTTATTAATTCAATTGCCTTCTTTTTATTAATTCGATCAAGATTAATTGAATACAATTAGAGAATATAAAGTTGTTCTGATATTTATTTGATTTAGTTGGCTTTTAATTTACTTGTGTACTTGAATGGATTTTGTTTGGTAACTTGTCCAAACCTTATTTTGTTCTAACCTCTAATTGAATTTCAACTTGGATCATTAGTTTCGTTTCTGAATTTTGTTTTATGTTTTTTGTCAGGTTATTTTGTTTTGTTGACAACATGTAACTCTTCTCGACAACATTTTTGACAATATAAGGTAATTTCAGAGATATATAATCAGTTGGTTATGTTGTCTCTTTTGTTTAGTTCATTTTCATTAAGCTTTTCACTTTCAACTTTCATAATGTAATAACACTATATGAAGATGCACACACAATGTTTGTTGAAATGACAGACACAATTGCAGCTTTGCATACTTATTTGATTGATTAACTTTAGGGATTGAATTATGTATACATACTACACTTGAAAAGGATTTGAATGTCTAATGATTGTTTTAGACTATTCAAGTTGTTTTGCATACTTATTGGAGTAAGAAAAAGAATGTGGCAAGACAACAATATTCAGATGATACATGCAGTAGCCTTTAACGGCCAACAATATGATCATATTGTAGCTAATTGAATTTAAATGAGTAGTTTTAAGTGTGTGGCTAAAATTGCTTATATCAACGAAAATATGTACTTAAAATTAACCTGCTTATATGTGTGATAAACAAGCAGTTTAAATAAGCAATCCTAAACACCTCTTAAGTGCTTATTTAATTAAGAATAAAAAGGCACTTAAAGTGTTTGTTGAAATAACATTGTATGAGGTGGTTCTTTTTGCATTTATGTTTAATTTGGTACTTAAATTTCGTGTCTGTTATTGGAGTTTGATTTATCTTTCTATTCTTTAATAAGGTCTGTTAGCTTGCAAGCAACGTGTGTAGTTGAGACAAGAAGTGGCGCCTATCAAAATTAAAAAGTACTACTTTAGGGTTTGTACAATGGAACTGTAAACGTACAGTAAGCAATGATCAACATGGATTCAGACACCACAAGCAAACTAAGGTTGCATACATAAGTTGTAGAATAATTCCAATAAATTTTAGGTCAATAATTTTTGTTTTTGATGGTATACAGGCTTATCGCCGTATCTGCAAAGCACATTCATACTATAAAATTCTTCATAATGCTCATAGGTTGGACCTTCATTAAAACAAGATACTAAAGTCCTAAGTGATAGAATTTTACGCAGGCCAGGTTAGCCTTTCTTGAAGTGTCGGCCTATCCGTGAATTACATTCCCGCTTCTTTGTTAAAGTTACAAAACCCACTTTCCACTACAACAAGTAACTGCTCGTGAACTACTCCTAGGTAAACCACCTTCCTGTTTTTTTATTACTCACGATTGATTATATGAAAGCCAAATCATTTTACTACATCATACCAAGTCTAAATCATTTTACTGTATCAAGTGTTATAGATTAATGAATTTGGTTCAATGATAATGTATGAGGTTAGATTATTAACTTGAATAACCTTTTTATTAAGAGATTTACTCCTATTTTAGACAATTAATTTCTTAGTGTGTTAACAAAGTTGGTTAGAGTGGTTAAGTATAGTAGTTGGGTAATTGAGTTATAGAAGTGGTCATATCTTAGCTTTTGTTGGATGTTCAAAGTGTATAAAAAGTGAGTATGTCACCTTTTATATATCTAGGTTTTAAATTCTATGCTGTTTTAGCTGGTTTTGAATTTTGGATTGCTTTGATTTGGCTTACTTCTTATATGCTCATCTTATCTATATGAGAATTCATTTATTTATAAAGCCTTAGCACATCATTCAGGAAGAAACTAATAGTTATGATTCATGTTTCGCAATTCTTGATGAAATTTCATATTTCCAAGTGGGAGTCTTGGTTGAAAGTAAAGGAATAATTTTATTCTGGCCTTAAATTTATTAAACTTTTTCTCACAAAAAGTCTTTGTAGTCTTGAAGGTACTACAATATACTATAATTTATCTCAAAAGTAAAATTTTGGATATATATATATATATATATATATATATATTGGTTTCGTCAAAGTGTGAAGTAGTTCGACTATTATGGTTAATTGCTAAAAAAGAATTTACATTTCTTATCCACATGTTATTGACATACACTTCAAATCAGAGGTGTGTACCTAAGAAAATGTCTTTGAGTAGTGGATTTTTTTAATTCCTTATAGATAGAGTTCATATCACAAAAAATGCCTAATATTTAACCTTCTCCATGGCTAATATCTAATGGGATGTCTTCCAGAACTTTACCCTGCACATCATTGATCCTTTCCACTCATTATATGATCAATAATGTTGAATGGTTATAGGTTAATTAAATCTTATTTGGAATAATGTATGATGTGTAAGCCAATGGAATGATGCGGATAAATATATGTGTCACTGATCAAGGCTATATAATGTTGCAGGATCTGACAGATTGTTTGGGCGTATTCAAATATATGATTTTTACTTCACCAGGGTTGAACACCCCGTATTGTCATGTTGTACGTGATTCTTTTTTCTTCTTCGCACATTCTTGTGGTAACAAAAAATATAGTTTTTAGTAATCAATACACAAATATTTGGAAACGGTGTTGTAGGTAGAAAAGACGAAATTTATTTAAGAAAATAAGATTGAAGTTTCCAGCTTTTTAAAATCTACTGATTGAAGGGTTATTCTTTTTGGCAGGAGAAGAAGCAATGAAAGAAGAAAGGATGAAGATTGAGGAGAAATATAGTGGGCAATAGTTTGTGTGTCAAAGGGAAGGTAATCCGATCTGATCTAATATTCATTATTAAGGTAATCCAAATATTCATTTTTTGTAATCATCTCTTATGCAGTAAAAAAACAAATATAGCTTTAGTGAGTGTTTGGAGTTCTCATTGCTTCTTTACGAAGGTGTCTAAACTTCTTATTGTTCCTTTGAGAATTGGGTGTTGAACTATAGAAACTGATTATACAACACTACAAGTATTTTCTAGCGTAAGCATATTTGTTTCATAATTCATTTAATTAGTGTATTGGTTTTTTAGTAATTGGCGTATTAGTTTTTTATTTACCCAATATGACATATCACAAGTCATTGCAGTTATTGGCACCAACTGATATAGAAGACCAAAAGACATCTTATAATAAACCAGTAGTCTAGAATAAATTGCCGGTGTTGCATTTGCAAACCATCAGAATACTTAGGTACTTAGGTATTATTTGAACCCAATTAAATCTCTTTCCCTTCGAATTTTTGTTGTTCTTTAAGAGTATTTTAACTTAGTTGATGGTGACGAATATGCTTAGTGGCTATTCGTTCATTGGAGTTTTAGTGACATGATGCATAACTGCTCACATTGTTCTTGCATTATTTCGATATACATCAACTTTTTCTATGGGGTTGGGGGTAACATATGGGTACACCCTATGTTAAACGAGCTTTTTATCACGGAGTAGTAGTTACTCATATCTAGCTTTCTAACGCTTGGTTAATTAATTGAAAGATCATGGGTCCTAATGGTTTATGGTTCAAACTTAATGTATCTCAGAACTTAGCTTGATGCATATATGATATGTTATTGCTATATATGATATGTTATTGTTTGCTTGTTCGTATTGTATGAGATGCACATAATCAGTAAGTTGCAATGAGCTTAAAGATAACGTAGCAGAGATCGGATGTGGCAATTAGATTTAGCTTACCGGTTAATATTCATGAAATTGAAGCATATGACGTCTTAGCTAGTAACTATGGTTAGAGTGTCAACGGATGGAAACTCATATTTACTTAAGTTTTTTGAATCTTGGTTTAGCCTAGATGGAACTGACGCAGAGTCGTAGATACCAAATAGTGTTGCCAGAATTAGATTGAACATCCTGCAATATTCATTTCACTTCATTGAGTGGAGATGGTCATTATCCTTTGAGTTGCTGCCAGTCAGTTCCATAGGATTAATTTTACTCGATACTGTTTAATCTTTAGATACATTTTAGGCACACAAGTGATAGAAAATTACTGATTCAAACACTGTCATTTAGTTATCTCGAACACTGGTATTTCAGTAGTGTACAAAAGACGTAACTGAACTAAGATCGGTTCACAGCGATGATGGTGAATTGGAAGAAGATAAAACCGAGTAATATTAAGAAAATCTAGAAGGGGCCAGAAGGGTTTAGGTCAACATCTCTTGTATCTTTGGCTCTATTTTGTATGTTTACCAACTCCAAATTTAATTGTTAAATTATATAGATATTAGACTATGTTACTTACTAGATGTATATTTTACGATACTATTGATTATGAATTTTGAGATTCTGTTAGCAACACCGCCTTTTCTTTTTTCAGGCTAGTAATCGTAGGACATTGTTTAATGTTTCACCTCTGCTCGATCATTCACTTGACAAGAGCCCATTTGAGGCAACTGTAAAAAGTGGGACCCAACTATGTTCTCGCCGCTTGTTGCAAAAAATTATCTATTGTGCTGGGGTGTTTCTGTCTTTTTCCCTCTTTTCACTCGCATTGATTTGTATGAGGATGACAGTCAACAACTTGGACACAATTTGCTTACACCAATAACAAAAGAGCGTTTAACTGTTGAAATCGTTGAGCTTATTGCTTCTGTTTTGGATGAGAATCTGCCTAATCAACAACAGATGCTCAATTTATTTGGTTTTCAGTTCTTTGTTTTTTGATGCAATCGGTTCCTTCACCGCAGCTTAATATGGAAACCTTATCGGCCCTGAAACATATGCTAAATGTTATCTCAAATTGTGGTCGGTAACGTTTTAAGATTTTTTTAATAATCGTCTATTTATTATACGTCTCTTATTATACTAAGTTTAATGTTTTTCTAGGCTTGGCTGAAGTTCTTGTTAAGGATGTAATCTCACACGTATTTCTCAATCCTTTCATCTGGGTATATGATGGCTATAAAGAGCAAAGAGAACTTTACATGTTTCTCATTCAACAATTTGATAACGATCCCAGGCTTCTCAGGAATCTATGTCGCTTTCCACGTATCCTTGATATAATTCGCCAATTTTACTGGGATAACATGACATCACTTTCCAATGCTGAAAGCAAACCTCTGTTTCCTATTACCAATAGAGACTTTGGAGAGAGGCCTAACAATGAAGAAATACAAAAAATACGTCTTGTTGACAAAATATAATGCCTAAAAATATTATTAATATTTTTCACGTCTTTACGTTTTGATAATCACAAAATATAAAAACGTTCAATGTAAAATTAAACGTAAACAAGTAATTAGT